>JBAKBP010028593.1:0-28342 GCA_037953745.1 Lithodes maja | reverse complement strand
GTCTTTGTTAATTCCTAAGCGATTGACAGTTAATAGTCAGACCTCATGATTGTAGCTTAACCAGCTAGGCTTACCTATAAAGGGCTTATAATAATTAGTGCTTCACCTTACCCTTTCTTTCGATTAACAGTTTGTAGTCTGACCATTGACCAGTTGCTTAGAATTAGACCTTAAAGATGACAGATTTGAAGAAACTTAAGATTCTTAAGGGAGGGATGAAGGGAAGTTTAAATAGATGTTTAAGAGATCTTGATGAATTTTTAATAAGTGCCACGGCTGATCAGAGGAAAGGTAAATTTGCTACTGTTACTAAATCGCTAGCTACTTATGATAGTTATGCTCAGCAGGTATATGGTTTATTGACGGTTACTGACGATGTGGAAGAAGAAATGTCGGCAGATCTTGTGTACTTTGAGGACGTTAATACCGCCTTAGCCAGACTATCTTCCACCCAAGAAACAACCTCTGTTAAGGATACCGGTACACCAAAGGCGACTGGTTTTAACCTGCCGAAGCTTACTTTGCCTACCTTTTCCGGGGATTCGGCTACCTGGACTGGATTTTGGGATATTTTTGAGTGTTCCGTCCATCATAATCAAACGCTCACATCCATCCAAAGGTTCACATATCTCCGTGTCAATTGAAAGGGGAGGCATTGAAGTTAGTCGAGGGGTACAAGCTAGAAGCTACCAGCTACGAGTCTGCAGTGGAGTTGCTGAAGAGAACTTACGGGAGAGTGGAAGTCATCAAGACCGCTTTAATTACCAAATTCTTCACACTAGATCCTCCATCCTATGATGTGGCGGACCTAAAGGAGTACTATGCCTCCTTTGAGAGCCTCCTCCGAAGTATGGAGACAATGGCCGTCACCAAGGAGGAGATATTTAGTGTGAATATCTTGAATAAGATACCCTCTCCCCTAAGGGAAATCTTAAGACGACAACTAAGCGACTCTCCACTAAACTTGGAAGCGTTAGTGCAGGTGTACCAGACTGAAGTCTTCAATATGGAGATTACTGGACACTACCGACAAGTGGTGTCGCCATCTACTGCAGCTTTCCCGGTACAGACTTCTCCTAAACAGAAAAGGCCAATATCCTTAGGTTGTAAGTTGTGCAGTGTCCACGGTCATCTGTGGTATCAGTGTCCTAAGTATCCTAAGGCTACACAGAAGATTAGCATGGCTAAATCGCTTAAGTTATGTACCAGCTGTCTGGCAAGAGACCACTTCAACAGTACCTGCACCAATTCCTATATCAAACCTTGTAAGTATTGCAAGGGGAAACATTGGTTTTCCCTTTGCACCCAGTCTGATCGGCACGAGGGCAAAGAAAAGGGGAGAACCCCCAAAGAGTCACATGAGAAAGGTAAGAGCGAGGGTGATAAAGTATCTGCCATGTCCATTGCTTCTCGAGAATGTCAATTGCTTCCTACTATGATGCTGCCAGTAGTGGGGAGTAATAATAATACTATAATGACGCGCACCTTACTTGACCAGTGCTCACAGAGGTCATTCGTTCTGCGGTCATCATTACCCCAGCTCAAGTGTACCAGCAAGGGTCAAGAGAATTTGCGTCTCCATGGTTTCACTGGTGAAATAGATTCCAGTGACTATGATATTGTGGAGATTTCATATGTTTATAGAAAAAAAGTATGTCCCATCAAGGCTGTTGTGGTAGACTCACTACCCAGTTTCTATATAGCATCAGAGATTCAACCACATTTGAAATATCTCGGAAGCAAGGGGTATAAACTGGCTGATGATCAACTCTCTGCTAACAATGGTATTATGCTACTGGTCGGAGCTGATTATTACTACGACCTGGTTCACCCTGGATATCGGCGGGTAGATAAGCTTATAATGCTCCCCACGATCCAAGGGTATGCCATTTCTGGATCCTATGCCACTTCCTCTCAAGACACACAGGTGGAGGTGGTTACGGTCCTCAAGGTAGCAGTAAGCCCCATAGATAAATATATTAGGCCAAATGTGCCTGATAATACATGTACTGATATAGATAAGCTATGGGACTTGGACAATATTGGAATTGACCCACATGAACTTGATCGTGAGTCCAAGCTAGCGTTAAGCTCGTATGAAGAGACTGTAACGTATGACTCTGGCAGAGGTCAGTATGTGGTAAGGCTCCCTTGGAATGATAACAAGAGTAAATTACCTACTAATTTCCATCTAGCACTTGGTAGGTTACGTGGCCTTCAGAAGCAGTTTGTCAAGGATCCAAGTTATTGCGAGACTTATGCGGCAGTTTTAGCCGAGCAGGTACAACGTGGATTTGTGGAGAGAGTAGATCTCAGTGAATATGGGGATAACATCCATTACCTTGCTCACCATGGGATTAAAAAGGACAGTTCCACCACTCCTGTTCGTATTGTGTATGACTGCTCTGCTAAATCTAGTGATCGCTCCTATAGCCTGAATGATTGTCTGTACACGGGTCCGTCCCTGGTCTCTGATCTAGCGCAAATTATGTTGCGCTTCAGATGTCATAAGTTTGCATGGGTCGCCGATATTGAGAAGGCCTTCCTGATGCTTCAACTCCATCGTGAAGACAGGGACTCGACAAGATTTTTATGGCCACGGGACCCAATGGATCTAGATTCAGAGTATCTGGTCTACAGGTTCAGAGTCGTCTTATTCGGGGCGACCTGTTCCCAGTTCCTTCTCAACGCTACTATCTTGCGTCATCTTGAGGAGGCTGGACTAGATCCTGACTTCAAGAATGAGATCAAGCAGGGGATCTATGTGGACAATCTTCAAGGCACCGGAGACAATGAAGATTTATTGCTCAAGAGATGCTGGGAGATCCGTGATATATTTGCCAAGGCTCATTTATACTTCAGAGAATGGGCCACTAATAGTGATCTTTTGAAAGGTCAATTTACTTCTGATGGTGTAGCTACTGAGAATAGTGAGGTGAAGTTTTTAGGCCACAAATGGGACACTACCACAGATTGTATATCCTTCTGTCACACCCCATGCGGCAGTGAGCTTATGACCAAGCGAAACTGCTTAAGCTTGTCAGCGAGGTTGTTTGATCCCCTAGGTTTTTTGCTGCCTGTAACAATCCGTGCTCGTATGTTTTTACAGCAATTGTGGCGGCTAAAACTAGATTGGGACACGCCCCTCCCGATTGAGTTACAAGATACTTGGTGGTTGATTCGGTCGGACCTTTCCACATGTTGCAAGGTCCAACTTAATCGTCAGGTTATTAGTGGTCAACAGGTGGATCTACATGCCTTTTCTGATGCTAGTAATAGTGCGTACGGTACTGCCATATACATATGCAATGGTAGTGAAGCGACGCTGGCTATAGCGAAGGCCAAAGTAGCCCCTATAAAGAAAATTACAGTTCCTAAGTTAGAACTTACTGCATTGCTTCTGTCTGCTCGTCTCATAAAGTTTACACTGGATGCTTATGCAGACGTACTACAGATTAATAACGTCTATGTCTGGAGCGACAGTCAAATAGCGCTTTCATGGGTACACAGCCAGAAAGTGTTACCTGTTTATGTTTCTAATCGCACTGATGAGATTCATGACTTAGTTCCTACAGCTACATTTCGCTATGTGAGCACCAGGGATAACCCCAGTGACATAATTTCCCGGGGGATCTCGGCGCAACAGTTTATGTCGTCCTCTATTTGGTGGCATGGACCTCCATGGCTTACTTCTCCAACTGAATGGCCTCAGGATTTCAGGGAATACATATCTGATCCTTCAAGTCGGCCCCAAGATGATGTGTTAAGTAGTTTGAATGCGAGTACTACACATCAGGATAACAAGTTGGTAGAGTGGGAACGTTACGGCAGCTATGATCAAGTAATACGGGTATTTGCATGGATATACCGTTTCATTAACAACATGAGAAGTCGGGCTCACGGGTCTTTCCTTAGTGAAGATTCGAAGCATATCAGACTCTATGAATTTAGATCAGCAGAAGCAAAACTAATATGTTTAGTACAAAAGGAATCTTATCCTACTGAACATCAAATCCTGAGCAAGGAGTCAAAGGCCAAACCCTCAAACTTAATGAGGCAGCTAGGATTATATATGGAAGGAGGCATTATTAAGTGTAGAGGCAGGATACAAAAAGCGGACATTACTGATTCTGCGAAATATCCTGTCCTCCTTAGCTCCTCTCATTTGATTACCAAACTGTTGATTCGCCAATGCCATAGGACCTGCCTACATTTTGGCGTAAATTATGTTCTGGCGTATATGCGACAACGTTGGTGGATCCCTAAGATGCGACAAGCAATTAAAGGGATCCACAATAGCTGTACTATCTGTAAAAGATTACAGGGTAAGCCTTACTCCCCAGTTGATCTACCTCCCTTGCCTGAGTTCAGGGTACAAAGGACTGAACCATTTCAGGTAACTGGGGTAGACTACACCGGAGCGATTCATGTTAGAGAATCGCCCGGTAATATCATAAAGGTATATGCCGTCCTATTCACATGTGCGGTAACCAGAGCGATTCATATTGAATTGATTGACGACCTATCCAGTGAGGGGTTTTTGCATACTCTAAGACGCTTTGCAGGCCGCAATGGTTTCCCTCAAATTATTATGAGCGATAATGCGACTTGTTTTGTCGGGGCCTCTAAATATCTCCAGAGTTTAATGGATGACCCGCAGGTTGTGGCTACCCTCACTGGAAAGGGTTGTCAGTGGAGATTTATACCAGCACGTGCACCATGGTTCGGGGCGATTTGGGAGAGAACAATCGGTATCGTCAAATCTGCCTTGAAGAAGGTACTAGGAAGGGCACTGGTGACCAGCCGGGAGTTGCAAACCATCTTAATAGAAATTGAGATGTCAGTCAACGACAGGCCCTTGACCTATACCTCGGCAGATGTTGATGACCTCTTACCCATTTCGCCTTCCATGATGACACGTGGACGAACCCTTAATACCTTTCCTAAATCGTCCGTAAATGACGAAGATCTGCTAGACCCTACGTTCGGCAATGCTGACGCCACACGTCGTCGCTTCCAGTATGTAAACAAGGTGTCCGACGATCTATGGAAACGGTGGACCCAAGAATATTTGCTGTCTCTTCGCGAGCGTTACTCTCATAAGATCAAAGGGACGAATCAACGATGGCCTCGTATCGGGGATATCGTCCTGATTCATGATGAGCGTCCTAGGTTATTTTGGAAGCTTGGGAGGATTATCGATTTGTTCCAGGGCATTGATGGTCTTATAAGGGTTGCTAGAATACGAACTTCGACTGGGGTTACTACTCGCCCAGTCGTAAGGTTATATCCCCTGGAGCAGGATGTAGAACTGCCGGATGATCCTGGCGTCTCTACTGATACCCCTCCGCGGAAGAGTGCTGGTGACAGTACTCCTCAAGGTGGGGCAGCTGATAATGAGAAGGATGATCCTCCTCAGGCTTCAGGTGGCGCTCGTCCCAAAAGGAGGGCGGCTATGAGTTCCGTGGATCTTTGGAGATCAAAGATCAAACTAGGTGATCTTTGACTTCGATGTCCTTTTGTTGTTCTCTGTATATAGCTCCTGTATATCATTTTTGGTGGCGGGCAATATGTCGGGAATAGGGTAATGATCCCGACAGTTTTAGGTCCATTAGGACATTTGAATTTGGCGGTATCGTATCGCATGTACGATTTCGGCTGGTTCTTTGTGTATTGTAGTTTATTCTTAAGTTAGATTAAATATTAACTGTAATGTATAAATATCTACATCAGCTCTAGATGTATTATGAAACAAGTTTTGGGTTATAATTATTATGAGCCGGCAGCCATATGTAATTTCGCGAAGCGATCGGACGCCGGCCCTTCAGTCTCTCAATCAACACCATACCTTCAACATCTCCTCCCCCGGCTCTGACTCAACCCACAGTTCACCATGTGCTACAACTAAATATAACAACAGTCCTACATCACCAGTCCTCTAAGCTAAGTTCATTGTATGATATTGTATTATGTTAACATTCCTACATGTCATGCAATTGAACTAGCCGTTTGTGGGGGACTGGATTAAACCCATCGACGAATACCTCGTTGGTAAATATATTATTTAACTATTTGTTGGGATATATGGGTACCAGTGATATACGATTTAACCGTTAAATAAGATTCCCGACAGGTGCAAGCAGAGCTGGATGTTGTGGACGGGAGTGCCTACCAGTGCAATGTTATGCCTGACGGACGTAAGAATGCACTAGCAACGTTTCAGAACCTGATGAATGAAATTGAAAAGGACGATGATGGGCTGGAGCATCTTGTTAAATTCGGCTCGGAGAAGTACAATTCGGCCCAGGGGAGCTGCTCTGTTGTCGAGGAGGAGCTGCTGGCGGTTGTGCTTGCGCTGGGGCATTTCGAGGTCTATGTTCCAGCCTATGGTCCGGTCGTTGTAGTTTACCCAGATCATCACCCTCTCAAGATCTTGGACCAGTTTCACAATCGGAATATGAGGCTGACCAGGTGGTCACTAAGGTTATTGGTATATAACCTGGACATACGCCATATTGCCGGTTGTGACAACGTGGTTGCAGATGGTCGTTCAAGGGTATATGATCCTGGGTAGATTGACACACGGGTAGCCTCCTGCTTTAGTTTGAATAGTATTTTGCGCTTGGTGCTTGTTGGCTCGCGATTGTAGCCCAGCGTATTGGGTCGTAAAGCAGGAGTTGAGCGTTTGGTATAGGAGAAAAAATAGGCTGCCCTTATATTGCAGCCGGGAAAAACATATTAAAATATAAAAATCATAAAAAAACTCTTTCTTTTTTATATAGATAATTGTATAAGTTTGTCATAGCCTATAGAGTTTGAGTAGTCCACGAACTATCAAACGGCTGAGCTGCTGTAAGCTCGCTCTGGGAGCATGATATTGTGTCTTTTGCTATTGTTGGGAGGAGTTATAAAATGTATTTTTTTTTTTAAAGATGTGTTTTAGTGATAATCTCAGCTTTGTTTTAGTGCCATGCGGTCGCTGGGTGTGAGGGGCTTGATGGGGTTCTGTGTATCAGATTTTAGCTCAGGGTTGAGCAAGTAAAATCTTGGGGGAGGTGTGACGCATGTCGAGTATGAGCATGCTGTACAGAACGCCCAGTCATGCCCCACTCTCGCTAGGATCGTCAGGGCAGGAACTTTGGCTGTAGTCTGTGTAGAGTTTCCTAACTTAGTTTATGTGAGCCGTTGTACTATAAGTATTATAAATATGTATGTTATTGTTTATGCACTATTGATTTCATGTGTGGCACGCATAGCTACTTTAGAGATTAGTGGCCCCCTGAGCACAATCCTAGTAGGCTATTGCCAGTGCATTGTCGGAGTACTTCTTTTATATGTTTGCCATTTACTACTGTCTATTCTTATAATTCTTCTTATGTCAATTTAAAGCCTTTAATATTACTTAATTGCCAGTGTGTTGCTTATTGAATTGCTGTTCAAAATCCGATACTTACTTCTTACGAGTATCCGAGAAGCATCTAACTTTATCAGAAGATTCCTTGCTCGATGCTCGAGGACTATTGTTTAACGTAACGTAATAGTGCCGATCCGAAGTAGAGGGTGGAGGACTTCTTAAGTTTTTAGTCAAGGGTGGATTACTTCGGCTTCGGCCAACACTATTCTTTGGTGTTGTTGTATTTACTTCTTTGTTTGATTGTTGACCAGACTAGATAACTCCCGTCTCTTTATTAGTCTGTTGTGAAACGCTAGTACCGAGTTCTTGTATACCCCGTTATAGCAGATAGAACTCTGGAGGGTATTGGTGTTTTTTGTTCGGCTGGCAGTACTCTGGGGTTGGGATCGTGTGTTTCCGTTGTGGCAGCGAGCCATACTCGAGTCCTGTTTGAGAGCCCTAGTGTACCCGAGTGCCCGGTCGTAACAGAGTGCGTAAGTCTCCCTCTGCCAGTACATAGCCTCTTCATCACCTAGACTCCTATTGTGCCTCCCCGGGGCCACACACGGTAACTGGGTGTCTTGCGACCCCAGGCTAAATCATTAGGGGATCACGGGGCATGCGGTGGCCCCCAGAGGTATGATGTGCATCCTTGTCAGCTACCAACAACCACACACACCCACTGCCTTGTGGCCAAAGGCTAGGGGAGCACACCCTGAGAGAAAAGCAGACGTTGGGGTCACGTCCTGGCGGTTTCCGACAAACTGGAATCCCGGCAGTCCCTTGCAGTATTGAGCAGGAGCTGGTCGTCTTGGGTCACCCCCTTGCCATCAGCAACCCCTGTTCAGTACCAAGATAGTGAAGTTGGAACTGCGCACCTCCCTCGGCACTCTAAACTCTTCTATGCGCAGGTTTTCTCTTCCTGCTTTGCAGGAAGGGAACGTCATCATCGGACTACGATGGACTACCATACGGTATATATATGTATATACTGTATATACGGTATATATATATATATATATATATATATATTGTTTATTTATTTTTATGACATTTATCTATGTTATGGTTATCTGCCTGTTATCAATTTATTTCTAAAGTGGATGGCGAGTTACGATTATCGAAGCACTTTTCAACACACACAAATGAGTGATATGTACTTTATGTTAACATACACTAATATGTTACTATATGGATCTCCTGCACCTATAAATTCAAAGGACGCTGGAACTAATAATCTGAAAACAAGGCAACCATGTTTTCCGCCCCAGAGCACTAAGGGTCTGAGCACAGAACTATATGGCCCGAATGATTGTAGTACCCGGTCTGTTAGTGACGTTACTGGTCGCTGATAGTAACATTCAGCACACTAGTGTTTATTTGGACAACACCAACATGACCCATGATTAGTAACGCTGCTTTAGGGGAGCCTTAGGTAGCACTCAAATTACCTTTGTGGAACTACGATGTATTTTCACAAGTTAAGGGGAGATTTCCACTTGAGGGTTTATTTTATTTACCCCTTTCTCCCTCATGTTTAGCCCCATTGCTTTTGAGATTTTAAGACGTTCGCCACATTAGTTTGGCAATTTTAAGACCTTTTGCCCGATTTATGTCACTTTTAAGACCTTTCGTGCCATTTAGGTGTCTATTTTTTCCTGGCGAGCGATAACGAGCCTGTAATTCAAGAGGAACCGGCCTTCGGCCGGGACATTTTTCTACCGAAAAATGTACACATTTATCTGGAAAGGAGGTCAAGGGGGTGTAATTTCAAGCTTGATGGAGGTCTAGGAAACACTAAAAACCTCCCCTTAAGCCTCTCACGCTGAACCACCCAAACAGCTACGATAGTTCTCTCTCTGACTGTACTCTGTGAATCATGTGGAGAATGCATGACTCAACTTGGCAACTATGAAATTCAATCCGTTTCCTCCCTTCCCTGATCTCATGTGGCTTGTTACTGTTTATGTTTCACAGTATGCACCATTAGTACCGAGAATGCTATTGTGATAGGCCTTACTGCTTACATTAACCCTTTAAAATTATGACGATTGCAGTTTTTCATATCAGTGTGTGTGTGTGGGTTTTTTTTTTTTTTTCGGTGTGAGTATCCTAGGTTAGAGTCCTTGGAATGCCACAGGTGTTTGTTGATTTCATTAATTGAGTTTAGAAGTAAAGTTGGTTGGTGAAAAAATATGAATTATGATAAAGGGTAAATTACGATAAGGTATGGATATAAAGGTAAGGCAATATAGGTAATGATTGTATATAGGTATTTTCTACTTTTCTTTTCCCAATATACTGAGAGGGTTAACCCTATTAGGTGCAGGGCGGGCCAATTTAGATCCTCCCAGTTTTACTCCATTGGCTTGGAGATTTTAAGACGTTTCATCTCATTAGTTTGGCGATCATATGATGCTTCAACCCAATAAGGTGTCTATTTTTCCTGGGCGAGCGATAGCGAGCCTGCAATTTAGGAGAAACCTGCCTTTGGCCGGGACATTTTTCTACCGAAAAATGTACACATTTAGCTTGATGGGGGTCTGGGGGACGTTTTTTTTAGTTTGAAGGGGATTTGGAGAGGCGTTTTTCCAGGTCTCAGGGTAAACTAAAAACACATTGTTCGAAAATGGCAAAAACAATTAAAACCCTCTATAATAATTAAACAAAATACCATAATGACCTCCAAGACGTTGCACCAGATAGTGTTAACCAGTCCACCACCGTGTTATCGTGCGTAATAACAGACAGCTTGTGTGCCAAGTAAATAAGGGAGTGCCTCACACGCTGTCTGTGTTTTTGTGCAAGTGTTTGAGAGAGAGGGGGGGGGGGAGGGGGGTTAGAGTGAGTGACTGAGTGAGTAAGTGATTGAGAGAAAAAGAGAGAGAGAGAGAGGGGGGGGGGAGTGAGTGAGTAAGTGATTGAGAGAAAAAGAAAGAGAGGGGGGGGGGGAGTGAGTGACTGAGTGAGTAAGTGATTGAGAGAGAGAGAGAGTGTGTGTGCTTGAGAGCTACTTTTGGAATTGAACTGTAGTTGTAAAAATTGGTTTCTTTTGTTAATATATCCCCATTTTGCAAAGGTCAGTCAAACATTTAGACCTAAGTCCTGTGCGAATTGTTTTGAAAAGCCACAGTTGTTCAATTTTGCACATCTTTCAAAACCACTGATGCAAACTTGAACTAATAGCAATTTTGATAAGACCTACATCAAATCTCAATACCTAGCTCAAAGGAATATAGAGGACATTAAATATATATACCGGTAAGTGTAGTTTTAACCCTTCCAGTACCGGTGACGTCCTTTTCATTATATTCTGGCAATTATGAGACTATTTGATTCAGCTTAGGAAGGACGTATATCCATTAAGAGGCTACAGACTATCTCAATGACTCATTGTACCGACCACATATCCTTACTAAGCATATTAAAGTCGTCTAAATGTAGCTGAAATCAAATATAACAGACATCGCTGTTACAGAAAGTAATAGTAGCTGAAATTAGTAAGTCAGATGAGATAATTGACCACTTGGAAGTTTCAGGCTATAAGGAAGTTGGAGCCGTGAACATCGATATTAAAGAAATATGCAATAATAATAATGTGGGTTTATGATGGATAAAAAGTATGATCATTTTGGTTTTATGTATTTATAAATGTATTATGACCGTCTTTTAGCTGATAATTCTGCTAAATATTGATGGCTACAGCTCCAACTTCCTTATAGACCTAAACTCGCAAGTGGTTAATTAGCTTCACACTGTTCGACAAAACCGGGCAAGAAATTGTCATGTCACCATTTTGATCACTAAATTGGAGTTCGAATTATGGTGCCTTGTATAGTCGAATATCAAAAAATATACTGTATATTGTTAAGGTTAAGAAGCAATATATGTAGTAGTCTTTTATTCTGCATATGATAATCAGGGTGCTGGGGATGAAATGTATGGCTGTTAAGAGGGGTTGGGTATATTTTGTTATCCATTAATAAATAAATGTATATATACTGTATATATTTATTAGTCTCCTCGCTAGACCTCCAGCAAGCTTTAAAAAACTTCTCTTATACCCCTCTTCGAGATACGTTCATACATTTTTCGGTAGAACAAAGTCACGGCCGAAGGCCGGTTCCTCCTAAAATTGCAGTTTGGCCATCGCTCGCCATGAGAAAATCTACACCTAAATGGCACGAAAGGTCCAAATATTGAGAAATAAATTGGGTGAAAGGTCTTAAAATCGCCACAATATTGGAACGAGTCTTAACATTTCAAAACTAATGGGGCAAAACATGTAGGAGAAGAGGGTCTAGAAAAAACAGCCACCCCCTTAAGAGTAACAATATAATCATAGTATTCTGAATACCCATGTCTTACAGGACTATGAGGTGTACAACACTTGAAAGTTAACCCCACTTCTCACTGCGTCAACACATGCGGGTGAGGAAGGGCGTATAACGGGGAAATCAAGAGCAATTCTGAAAAGGTTAACGCCAGTTCCCTTATTTAAGCATGTTCTAAGAATTCTAGTGTGAGTAATGCTTGCTTGATTGACCAGAAATACTAGA
Organism: Lithodes maja; assembly: GCA_037953745.1. Taxonomy (NCBI): domain Eukaryota; kingdom Metazoa; phylum Arthropoda; class Malacostraca; order Decapoda; family Lithodidae; genus Lithodes; species Lithodes maja. The sequence continues at coordinate 16,390 of JBAKBP010028593.1, read as the reverse complement.
TGCATCATATATTTATATTTTGCTTTTTATCTTCGCCAAGGTAGATGGGTGGAATCTTGTTATCAGTGTCTTTTGGTTTGTGTTTGTTAACGTGATTGACAAGAAATACAAATGAGTCACGATCTTTAATAATTGCAACTCAAATCATTCTTAAATTACTAGTCACATTTTATGACCTTAATTCTCGCCGTCGATTATAACCAAACTTTCAAAATAGTTAACGTAAAGACTAATGTTGGTAGCATCCTGCTTGCGGGAAAAATTATGTGAACATTACTGCTAAAGCATTCCACAAGCAAAAAGGTAGAAGTAGTAGTAGGATCTCATAGATCTTTAACTTTGCCATTGTGATGACTATTGTTCGTATAATATAGTTAATAGGATGTGAATTTGTAGCCGAGGGATTTTGCAGCGGACACAATAAAACACAAAGTAAGTGAATTCGATTATCGATATATCAAGGTGAGATTATATCTGAATAGAATTTGTGTTGAACTTAGTTACAGTATTTCACCGCAAAGCTTATTTACATTCCATGAACTATTCCCTTGTCGTGTCCAATACTTGGCGTTGTATGTGTATTCCAATACTCAAACTATCCAGCACCCGATTATGTGTTCACTAGATGGTGCGTGATATTGAGGTAGCCGGACCTTATTATGTCTCCTTATCTCCTTATTAGCGCTGTAGGTTTGGAGGGATATACACTTACACAGTATATATATATATATATATATATATATATATATATAGGTATATTCGATAGAAACTTTCAGTACGAAAAGACCATTTCAAAGGTTTGAGATTAATTGCCTATAAGTTGGTTATCAAACTTCAAAATGTAACTGATATCGGATAATCTAAATATATTTTAAATTAATTCCCAAGTAAAATAAATATATATAATGTTCATTAGTGATACTGGTTACGATTACGATGTAAATTGTATGTAAATATTCTCCGTATCTAAATGATGAATTATCAATTGAGTTTTGTCGTTTTCATTATGAATTAATTCTTAGTTCGGTAATTCAAAATATATATACACGTATCGATTAACATAACAAGTCACCCCCTAATCTTGTATACCCATAAACTCTCATTCTAATTACGCCTACCGGGAAACTCTGAAATGATGATAGGGTGCACTACCGTTAGGGGGGGGGGGGGGAAAGGGGGCAGAACGTAAACGTATATAATCAAACCATTTTTTGTGGTTGTGCCTAATTACCATCCTGTACTGCATAATTCTTCTTTGCTGACCAAATAATATAATGTTTAACATTTTTACCTCATAAGCTGCCAGACCAGTGTTATGTATAAATAAATGATGAGGGAAAAAGCGCTAACTACCGCTCCACGCTCGTTATGTCGGCCAATCACAAGTGGCCTTTCTTTGATCTCTGATGTCTTTCTCAAGTAAAGAGGCTATACTTTACCTAACCTTAAACCATCATAACATAACTTACCATAAGTAACAAATCTGACGTAACCTACATTATTATAACAATCACCTATAATATCCCAACGGTAACTTGACCGAGCAGTATCTAACCAACTATATTCTAACCTAAATTGTTCAAACAACAGAGGTGAGTTGACAAATGTCCACAAATAACATGCTGAAGAGTTAACAGTCATAGTTTACAGACTCAAATACAGGAACGTGAGGGGTGGTGGGGTGGAGAAGGACCTACTCATTTCAGCTAGTAACTCTCTTCCTTTATGTCGCAATAATGAAGTGACATAACCGTCAAATCATAATAGCGACATACCCTTACTTCGATTGTTGACTTCATGTTGAGTAATGGGTTGCAATAATTGCTCTGTATGTCTTCGAGTATTACATTTTAACAATAAGTTAAAAACACTCGAGTTTTTTCCCCGCAAAGTCCTTATCATTCTCCTTGTTAAGGGAGCCCACCTCGCTTGTTTTCACTTTCTCTCCCTCTCTTTGGCTTGTATTCATTCGGCCTCATTCAGCCTACTGTTTTAAGACGTTTACCCCCATCCAGGTGTCAATATTTTCCTGGCAAGCGGTAGCGAGCCAGCATATATATATATATTTATTTTGACAGCAAGCTAAATTTGTACACTTTTGGATAGAAAAATTTCTCCGGCAAAGCCGGATTTCTCCATACAATGCTGGCTCGCTATCGCTCGCCAGGAAGATATCGACACCTGGATGGGAATAAACGTCTTAAAACAGTTGGTTGAATGGGGCCTAATGGATACAAGCCAGGGAAAGAGAGAAAAGGAGAGAGAGAGAGAAAAGAGGCAGGTGACCCCCCTTATAACTTCACAGTTCGAACGTTACAGCTTCTGCACGATGAACACTGCCAAGGCAACTATGCTTAGAACGTGCACGAAAAGCATGCATGCATGCATGCACACACACACACACACACGTAAACACACATATACAGTTTACTCGTGCACCAACAGCTAATTGTATCGATGGGCGTTCTATCAAATTCTGGCCCCAGCACGGTAAATTTGAATATTATTAAATATAACAACAAGGACACTGTTGAAACCTACATGATAAATAACCTTCAATATTTCGGCAATATGCAAAACAAACAGGGATGCACGTGTATATGCAAGCCCGAGAGTATATGTGGTATACTGTATGTGTGTATACAGTATACCGCGTCTGCTCTGTCTATATAATTATTGTTGTGTGTGTGTGTGTGTGTCAGTGTGTGAATACATAAACACACATACATACATATCTATACATTATAGTTATGTATAAATTTAGATATTCCCAGATTAACATACACTAAACAAAAGTATACCGGTACACAAAATCAAAGCAGGAAGAAAAAGTAACATCGAATTATATATATACTATGTAAAACATTATGAAACAAAGCTTCGAAAACTTAAGGCCAAAACCTTTGTCTCTCAGCGAACTTCCTAAGCAGTCACGCATTACAACTTCATTATTCTTTTGACAGATGTAAATTAACTAAAGCCAGCCACATATGAAAAAGCTAGACAATCATTAGAAATCTTAATATAGTTTTGTTTGCGAGTCGGTCCTTTGTTCAAATTCGTAATCTATCGTTTACAAACCAGTTGTGTATTATACGCAATATCCACTTGAACCATGTCAACATTGTTTCGCGCCTTAATTATATTTCGAGAGGAGGGGTGTAGGAAGGTGGAGAGAGAGAGAAAATTAAATGGTAGGGAGGGAGAGGTGGGGAGGGGAAAAAGGAGCTGGATCCGTAAATAGGGAGACTAAAGATAAATAGGTAAGGAGTTGGAAGAGTAGGGAAGAAGTGCTGTAGGTAAAAACATACACTTCAACAGTCCTCCGCGAGCCCTAACTCTTAATAATCCAGAAGGGTTGATAGCCTCTGAAGTTCTATTTTAACTAAGAGTAACAGAGGGATGATATAATTATGATCAGGAGTATTGTGAGACAAGGAAGCAACTTAGTAGGAGAACGGTGTGGGACTGGAGTGGAGGGAAGGGAGGGGTGTGTGACGCATGTCGAGTATGAGCATGCTGTACAGAACGCCCAGTCAGGCCCCACTCTCGCTAGGATCGTCAGGGCAGGAACTTTGGCTGTAGTCTGTGTAGAGTTTCCTAACTTAGTTTATGTGAGCCGTTGTACTATAAGTATTATAAATATGTATTTTGTTTTCATCTGAGTCAACGAGTTCTATTTTATATCATTAGTTATAAGTATTGTGTGTGGGACTTATATGTAATGATGAGAGGAGAGAGAGAGAGATATTACGTAACGGGGACCAGTGAGTGCGCCACGCGGGCAGATAGGCCTAATTCCCTCCTCCCTCCTCCCTTCCTCCCTTTCAGCGCGTGGGAAGTTCTTTGTCGATCCCAGATTGAGAGAGAATATGACGTCATGATTGCCAGTGGGCGGTCCTTAAGTAGTTTGAGATATGCCGCTAGAGGGCCGAGTATAAAAAGAGAGGTTCTTGCCACCATTCTTCAGAACTCATCAGGCAAAGCGACTTCTCATATCCCTTGCAACTATCCATATTCTTCCGACTGATGTGAACTTTCTCTACTCTCTGAACAGCCTATCTTCTTCTCTTCTGGTCCCTGTTTAACCTCCATGACCCCTTTGGTGCAGATTTAGTCAGCCAAAGTATTATCGCTTGAGTTCTCACGAGATAAGTGCCTGTTAGATAGCCTATTTTTGGAAGGGTTAACTAGAATAGGATTGATTGATGTTTGTTGCACTCGTATATGCATTTCCCTGTGTGCGATTATTCATGTTCCTGTTTTCTGCTGGTTTAGGCAATGCTAGACTGGGATAGGGTTTCTGAGTTGTGATTTCCTATGAGTACTAGGTTGCGGTTGAACCAGTACAATTGCAACGGAGACGTGGAACGCCTAGGTGGTCTTTCTGACTGTGTACCGTGGGAGTTTAGCACTGTGTTGCGAGTGAGGGCTTTTGCCTGTGCCACCCAACACTGTGCTATCTCATTTGCTTGACTTTGAGAGGATCGCCAGGAGAGAACCAGATACTAGTGATCTGGATCTCTCAAGAGAGCATCCCGTCAATTACCGTAATTTGGCCGCACAGTCTTAAGGACCTCGCTAGGCTACGAGCCGCTTGCTCAGCCATTGTCTCTTAACCTTAGATATCCCAGCTAGACTTTGCTCGACCAGCAGATACAGTATAGTATTGAAGCTTCTCCTTATGTATATTATTGTTTAAGCACTATTGATTTCATGTGTGGCACGCTTAGCTACTTCAGAGATTAGTGGCCCACGAGCACAATCTTAGTAGGCTATTGCTAGTGCATTGTCGGAGTACTTCTTCTTAATGTTTGCCATATCCTATTGCTTATTCTTATAATTCTTCTTATGTCAATTTAAAGCCTTTAATTACCAGTGAGTTATTCATTAAATTGCTGTTCAAAATCCGATACTTACTTCTTATGAGTATTCGAGAAGCATCTAACTTATCAGAAGATTCCTTGCTTGATGCTCGAGGACTATTGTTTAACGTAACGTAATAGTGCCGATCCGAAGTAGAGGGTGGAGGACTTCTTAAGTTCTTAGTTCAAGGGTGGATTACTTCGGCTTCGGCCAACACTATTCTTTAGTGTTGTAGTACTTTCTTCTTTGTTTGATTGTTGACCAGACTAGATAACTCCCGTCTAGTTATTAGTCTGTTGTGTGAAACGCTAGTACCGAGTTCTTGTATACCCCGTTATAGCAGATAGAACTCTGGAGGGTAGTGGCGTTTTTTTGTTCGGCTGGCAGTACTCTGGGGTTGGGATCGTGTGTTTCCGTTGTGGCAGCGAGCCATACTCGAGTCCTGTGTAAGAGCCCTAGTGTACCCGAGTGCCCGGTCGTAACAAATGGCGACCTTGCTTAGGATTTTGTGAACAGTATAAATTTTTGCAGAATTGTACAACATTTGTTTGTTCGTACTTTAGCGTACATATTGAAGAATATTTTTTTTTGTAAGGCAATTAGGAGAGCATTTAAGAGACTCCAGTTAATTTAGTAATTAGTGCTTACATAAGGGAGTTTAACACTTTTGTCTCGAGAATTTTTTGGTGAACTTCAGTATGTCGGGCCCTAGTACTGACGAGGAGCGAGAGATGCTAAGTGAGGAGGTGCCGTTAGTAACTAGTGAGGAGGATGCTAGACTTTTTGTGAGTAAGCAGTACCATGTGACGGAGGAGAGGCTGACTGGGGTGAATGTTTATGGCTTGCGCCTGATAGCCCAGGTTTTGGGCAGATCCAATGTAGCAGCGATGTCCAAGGGGGAGCTGATTTCCTGGGTGTTGCGTGGGCGACATGGGGTTTCGGAGGAGAGGGCGTTTGGGGGGGTTCCTCCCCAGATCCCCTCTCACTCGACTCCCACAGTGCCGTCCACTCAGTTGCCGGAGGTTAGCACTCTCCCACAGAGGGATGAGCATTGGAAGATTGGAGTGCCCTCGGGCGGTGCGTATGGTGGTTCCCCAGTTCTTGCCCCCCCTCCTTCAGTAGTGGCAGCTCCCTCTTCCGGCCTGTCTCCTGAGATGATATTTAAACTCGAGCTTGCTAAAATGGAGAATGAGGCTAGGAAGCAGGAGATGGAGAATGAGTCTAGGAGGCATGAGAAGGAGATGGAGGCTGAGTCTAGGAGGTATGCAATCGAGGCTGAGTCTAGGAAGTATGCGATTGAGGCTGAGTCTAGGAAGCAGGAGAATGAGACTAGGAGGCACGAGGATGAGACTAGGAGGCACGAGGCTGAGCTTAGATACGACTCCGAGAAATATTGTGCTCAGATAGACTTAGATAAGACTCGTGCAGAGTCGACAGGGATTCGGATGGGCCGGGAGGGCCAAGTAAGAGAACAGTCCTTGTCTCACTTAGTCAAATTGGTGCCGGCATTTAGTGAAACTGAAGTCACAGAATTTTTTAATCGTTTTGAGAAGAAGTGTAGGGAGCATAATTGGCCTGAAGAGAAGTGGGCAGCTCTGGTCTCCTCAAGACTTACGGGTAAGGGTCTGAAGGCTTATGATGCACTGCCTTTAGAGTCTTGCATTGACTACCCAGAATTGAAGAGAGCTGTCCTACGGGCATACGAGTTGCAACCAGAAACATATCGATTGAAGTTTCGGGGTGTTACAAAGACTAGGGAGGCGACCTTTCTTGAACATGCCCGGGACTTAAAAGATGCACTTACAAACTGGACACGTTCTGAGAAAGCTGAGACGGCCGAACAGTTGACTGAGCTGTTTCTGCTCGAGCAGTTTTATAAGTGTACAGGTGCAGAAATGACTTTAACTATTAAAGAAAAGAATCCAAAAACTCTACAGGAGGCAGCTGAGATGGCTGACCTCCGGCTATCATTAATTCGTGGGTGCGGGTCTGCCCAGCGTAGTGAGGCAGGTAACAAGGGGCGTGACGCCCCACCCCCCCGAGTTAGTAATATATCTTATGCAAACAAGTACAAGAGCTATGATACCAAGACTGACCACAAGACTAGCACCGTCCCATTTAAGAAGGGGCCGGGCCCTTCCCAGTACCAAGGGAAGCCCAAAGGGAAGTTAGAGTGTTATCAATGTCATAAAAAGGGGCACTTTGCAAGAGTCTGTCCTAGCAAACCACCTACAGCAGCTGTGTCTTTGGCCTGCAACATTGGTGTGTCTCTGAAGCCTTCTGAGTTTGCCCGGGGCAGTTCGTCAGAGGCTGAGGCACAGCCAATGCAGAAGCACCTGGGAGGCTCGAACCCTGCTCAGGATGTTTTTTGCGACCATAGAGGACGGGGTTGCGTGATGTGGGCGGGGCGCAAGCATGGAGTAGAGGTCTTGCGTGATACAGGTGCTTCCCAGACTTTGATGAAAAACTTGACTGGCTACCCTATAAATGCGGCTCGGGTGGTGGTGGTGCAGGGTATTAATGCAACTCGGTCATACCCGCTGGTGCGGTTGGAGTTGGAGGTGGATGGTGTGACACGTGAATTGGATGTCGGGATTGTGGAGAAACTGCCAGTGGAGGGCGTCGACCTTCTTCTCGGCAACGACTTTGCAATGCCCGCTTCTGAGGTTCTACCCTTAGTCGTTGCCGAGAGGCCGGCCGACGTGAGTAGGGAAGAGCGAGAGTGGGTCGAGCGGTGCCAGGCACAACCCATGGCGTGTGCTGTCACCCGAGCTCGGGCAGCTAAAGTGTCACCGCCTAGTCCTCAGTCTTCAGACCAGCAGAGGAACGATCAACAGGAGGAGGCTAAAGCTGGAGTTGGTTTTAAGAGTTTTGACTCGGCGGCTCTCCTGGGTGATTCAGTATTAGCACCATTACTTAGTTCTGGAGTAGCCCCTGGGCCTGTCATCGAGAGTGACGAGGCTGGGCATGACGAGTCTCCACGACAGCAACGTTATGAACATCGAGAGAGACAGAGGGAGCAGCTCAGTATCGGGGAGGGTCATGCATTGCTCCGGGAGCAGTTAGATCGCTTGGCACCCTCAGATATACGTCGGTTGCAGCTGGAGGACCCTGAGCTCCAAACGTGTGCTAATGGAGCTGTGGAGCTCGACGAGGACGGTGATGCACAGCCGGGAGATTTTTTTTATTTAGATGGCATCCTGTATCGGCGTTTTCAAGACCCTAACCGTAGCTGGAAGATGGGGTCCGGGGTAGTGGACCAGTTGATGGTGCCGCGGGAGTGCAGGGATAGCCTACTGAGTTTGGCGCATGACACACCGCTGGCAGGACATTTGGGGGTAAGAAAAACGGTGGCGGCTTTGGGGAAGTTGTTTTGGTGGCCGGGGATGAAGTCTCATGTGCAGTCCTGGATAAACTCATGTGATACTTGTCAACGGGTCGGGAAACCAAACCAAGTTATTCCTAAAGCTCCGTTGCACCCTATTCCTGTAATTGGGCCACCTTTTAGTAAGATTGTTGTTGACATGGTTGGTCCCCTCCCTCCCACAAAGGCTGGTAATAAATTTTTGTTAACCATCATGGATGTTGCCACTAGATACCCCGATGCATACCCCATGAAAAACGGCATGGCTAAGACGGTAGTCAGTAACTTGTTGTGGTACTTTTCAAGGTACGGGTACCCGGAGGAGATTCAGTCTGATCAGGGGTCCAATTTCACCTCCAATCTCTTTAAGCAAACAATGCAACAGCATGGAATACGGGCGGTGGTATCGTCAGCGTATCACCCTGAGAGCCAAGGGGTGCTTGAGCGGTGGCATGCCACCCTTAAAAGCATGCTCAGGTGTTATTGTGCTGATAACGGAAGAGATTGGGATCTTGGATTGCCGTATGTACTGTTTGCTGCTCGGGAAGTGCCTGGTGAGAGCCTGGGATTTAGTCCAAACGAGCTGATTTTTGGACACCGAGTCAGGGGCCCCCTTAATATGCTGCGGGAAATTTGGGAAGGAACTGTGCCGCCTTGTTCCTTGTTGAAGTATGTGTTTGAAAGCCGTGAGCGCATGCTTAAGAGTCTGGAGATGGCAGGTCGGAATTTAACAGGGTCACAAGCTTTAATGAAGGACAGGTATGATCGCAAAGTGAAGCTCCGGGAGTTCATTGTGGGACAGGAGGTGTTGATTTTGTTGCCTTTGGTGGGTAACCCCTTGTCGGCGAAGTATACTGGACCCTATAAAATTGTGGAGAAAATTTCGGACCTAGATTACCTTGTTGCCACTCCAGACAGGAGGAAGAAGAATCAGTTATGTCACGTGAACCTGATAAAAGAGTATGTGAGGCGCCCCTCTGAGCCTCTCACTGTCCCTGTGTTGGCTTGTTGCGGCCGTGGTGGAGAAGGAGAGGGGGACAGTCAAGCTTCAGAGGAGGATAGCTGGGATCACCATGTTTCAGCGGATCAGTGGGCGGGGAACTCGAGCCTAAGGGCTGACGAGGCTATAGCCCATTTGCCTGAGCCGCAATTTGAAGCTATCCGTCAGTTGCTCGGTTTATACCCCACTGTATTCGCTGAACATCCAGGCCTCACTACTCAGGCTATGCATGATGTTGACGTGGGGCACCATCTACCCTTTAAGTCAATCCCATACCGTGTGCCCCCCATAAAACTACCCGCTCTGAGGGATGAGTTGGAGTATATGCTCGGTAGAGGGTTGATAGAGAAAGGTACCGTTAAATGGACTTCCCCCGTAACACTGCAGCCTAAACCAGATGGCAAGGTACGCTTCTGTATTGATTTCCGTAGGCTAAACGGTTTGACTCCAACTAACCCATATCCTCTTCCTCGGGTTGATGATAGTGTTGATAAAATTGGTAATGCTCGGTTTTTGTCTAAAGTTGATTTAGTAAAAGGTTACTGGCAAGTACCTTTGTCCGAGCGCGCTAAAGAGGTATGTGGTTTTGTGGTGGACGGGAGTACTTACCGGTGTAATGTTATGCCCTACGGACTTAAGAATGCACCAGCAACGTTTCAGAACCTGATGAATGAAATTGTCAAGGACATTCCAAATTGCACCGTATACTTGGACGATGTAATCATTTATGATGACGACTTTGAGAGCCATTGTGAGCACCTGGAGACCTTGTTCCGGAAACTTAGTGAAGCAAGTCTGGTAGTAAATTTGGCAAAGTGTGACTTCGTAAAAGCCACTGTGCAGTACCTTGGGTTTGTAGTGGGAAGGGGACAGGTGTGCCCTCCTCAGAACAAGGTACAGGCTATCAATAAATTTCCGCACCCAACCACCAAGAAGCAGATCATGAGATTCTTGGGTATGATAGGCTACTACAGACGCTTTATAAAAGGTTACTCTACGGTGTTGGCACCTCTCACAGATTTGTTATCTAAAGACAAAAAGTTTTTGTGGGCGCCTGAGTGTGAAAAGGCTTTTAATTTAGTGAAGCATTTGCTGTGTACTCACCCGATACTCAGGGCCCCAGACTTTAACAGGCCTTTTCAGCTGGCAACAGATGCTAGTGGTGTAGGGGCTGGTGCCGTCTTGCTACAGACAGACAATGAAGGTGTGGAACACCCAGTAAGTTTCTTTTCTAAGAAGTTCAATGCTGCACAAAAGAACTATTCTACAATAGAAAAGGAATTACTGGCGATTGTGCTGTCACTCAGGCACTTCGAGGTGTATGTTCCAGCCTATGGCCCAGTCGTGGTTATCTACACTGATCATCACCCTTTGAGATTCCTAAATCAATTTCACAATCGCAATATGAGACTGACCCGGTGGTCATTGATGTTGCAGGAGTATAACCTGGACATCCGGCATATTGCGGGATGTGACAATGTGATTGCGGATTGTTTATCGAGGGTAGATGATCAGTCGTAGGCTATCACAGGTGTATGATCCCGAAGAGATTGACACACGGGTAGCCTCCTGCTTTGGTTTGAGTAGTATTTTGCGCTTGGTGCTTGTTGGCTCGCGGTTGTAGCCCAGCGTATTGGGTCGTAAAGCAGGATTGTTGAGCGTTTGGTATAGAAGAAAATAGGCTGCCCTTATAGTGCAGCCGGAAAAAAACATATTAAAATATAAAAATCATATAAAAACTCTTTCTTTTTGATATAGATAATTGTATAAGTTTATCATAGCCTATAGTGTTTGAGTAGTCCACGAACTATCAAACGGCTGAGCTGCTGTAAGCTCGCTCTGGGAGCATGATATTATGTCTTTTACTATTGTTGGGAGGAGTTATGAAATGTGAATTTTTTTTTTATATAAGATGTGTTTTAGTGATAAACTCAGCGTTGTTTTAGTGCCATGCGGTCGCTGGTGTGAGGGGTTTGATGGGGTTCTGTATATCAGATTTTAGCTCAGGGTTGAGCAAGTAAAATCTTGGGGGAGGTGTGACGCATGTCGAGTATGAGCATGCTGTACAGAACGCCCAGTCAGGCCCCACTCTCGCTAGGATCGTCAGGGCAGGAACTTTGGCTGTAGTCTGTGTAGAGTTTCCTAACTTAGTTTATGTGAGCCGTTGTACTATAAGTATTATAAATATGTATTTTGTTTTCATCTGAGTCAACGAGTTCTATTTTATATCATTAGTTATAAGTATTGTGTGTGGGACTTATATGTAATGATGAGAGGAGAGAGAGAGAGATATTACGTAACGGGGACCAGTGAGTGCGCCACGCGGGCAGATAGGCCTAATTCCCTCCTCCCTCCTCCCTTCCAGCGCGTGGGAAGTTCTTTGTCGATCCCAGATTGAGAGAGAATATGACGTCATGATTGCCAGTGGGCGGTCCTTAAGTAGTTTGAGATATGCCGCTAGAGGGCCGAGTATAAAAAGAGAGGTTCTTGCCACCATTCTTCAGAACTCATCAGGCAAAGCGACTTCTCATATCCCTTGCAACTATCCATATTCTTCCGACTGATGTGAACTTTCTCTACTCTCTGAACAGCCTATCTTCTTCTCTTCTGGTCCCTGTTTAACCTCCATGACCCCTTTGGTGCAGATTTAGTCAGCCAAAGTATTATCGCTTGAGTTCTCACGAGATAAGTGCCTGTTAGATAGCCTATTTTTGGAAGGGTTAACTAGAATAGGATTGATTGATGTTTGTTGCACTCGTATATGCATTTCCCTGTGTGCGATTATTCATGTTCCTGTTTTCTGCTGGTTTAGGCAATGCTAGACTGGGATAGGGTTTCTGAGTTGTGATTTCCTATGAGTACTAGGTTGCGGTTGAACCAGTACAATTGCAACGGAGACGTGGAACGCCTAGGTGGTCTTTCTGACTGTGTACCGTGGGAGTTTAGCACTGTGTTGCGAGTGAGGGCTTTTGCCTGTGCCACCCAACACTGTGCTATCTCATTTGCTTGACTTTGAGAGGATCGCCAGGAGAGAACCAGATACTAGTGATCTGGATCTCTCAAGAGAGCATCCCGTCAATTACCGTAATTTGGCCGCACAGTCTTAAGGACCTCGCTAGGCTACGAGCCGCTTGCTCAGCCATTGTCTCTTAACCTTAGATATCCCAGCTAGACTTTGCTCGACCAGCAGATACAGTATAGTATTGAAGCTTCTCCTTATGTATATTATTGTTTAAGCACTATTGATTTCATGTGTGGCACGCTTAGCTACTTCAGAGATTAGTGGCCCACGAGCACAATCTTAGTAGGCTATTGCTAGTGCATTGTCGGAGTACTTCTTCTTAATGTTTGCCATATCCTATTGCTTATTCTTATAATTCTTCTTATGTCAATTTAAAGCCTTTAATTACCAGTGAGTTATTCATTAAATTGCTGTTCAAAATCCGATACTTACTTCTTATGAGTATTCGAGAAGCATCTAACTTATCAGAAGATTCCTTGCTTGATGCTCGAGGACTATTGTTTAACGTAACGTAATAGTGCCGATCCGAAGTAGAGGGTGGAGGACTTCTTAAGTTCTTAGTTCAAGGGTGGATTACTTCGGCTTCGGCCAACACTATTCTTTAGTGTTGTAGTACTTTCTTCTTTGTTTGATTGTTGACCAGACTAGATAACTCCCGTCTAGTTATTAGTCTGTTGTGTGAAACGCTAGTACCGAGTTCTTGTATACCCCGTTATAGCAGATAGAACTCTGGAGGGTAGTGGCGTTTTTTTGTTCGGCTGGCAGTACTCTGGGGTTGGGATCGTGTGTTTCCGTTGTGGCAGCGAGCCATACTCGAGTCCTGTGTAAGAGCCCTAGTGTACCCGAGTGCCCGGTCGTAACAGGTGAGAGAACGGCTGAGGTGGTAGTAGACAACAGCGAAGAAGGTGGAATGGGAGAGGGTGAATAAGAGGATGAATATGGAAGAGAGGAGGAGAAACATACATGAGAAACGAGTCTAACGGAAAGATATCAACAACATTATTAAAGACAATTTACCATTATATGTATATATGTGCCTTGTGTGTGTGTTTCGGTATGATTGTGTGTGTGGGTGTCAGTGAGTGCCTGTCTGTGTAAATGTGTGTATGGGAAGAGGGGTCAGTGAGTGTATGACGTGTATGTATGCGTGTGTGTGTATGTGTCTGTGCGTTTGTGTGTTTATTGTATTAAGGGGAGGTACGGTGGAGTGGTCTTGCCACTGGACTGGTAATCCAATAGTCCCGGGTTCGAATCCTGATGTGTCAATGGGAAGATGTTATTGGGATGGAATTTGGATAAATCTACAGTTATACTACCCCTATTTTGTCGCTATTCTGTTGGTAGTAATGGGTTAATATTATTAGTAGTAGACTTAGTATGCTTTGATGATGCGCGGAAATGTATATTTGACTTTTAATAAATACATTGAAGTATTACAAACCTTCGCGAACCCATAAACAGGGAACGTGAGCTGGGTTTAGACCGTCGCGCACCCATACACAGGGAACGTGAGCTGGGTTTAGACCGGTCGCGAGACAGGTTAATTTTCGGTTAGGTTAGGTAAGTTAGGTTAGGTTAGGCTAATAATAAAAATACTAAAATGTGACGGTCCTCGGTATTAAACAACACTGTATTTCAAATAAAAAATAAAAAACAACAACAAATTACCTGAAAAACTCTTATCTGGTTGGTGATAATTTTTTATCAAAATACGTTTTTTTCCAGTTTCCGCGTCTGCTGAACCATCCAAAAACACGCTAAAAGGCGTGTTTTGAAGGGGGGGGGGGTAGTGGGGGAGGGGTAGTATAACTGTAGATTTACCGGAATTTGTGCTGTACCTAAGTATCAGTGCATTACCACAAAGCCCACTGAAACGAGCCCCCCCCCCCCCCTCCCCCCCAAGCAGGGGGCAAAAAACAAGTACGTCGCGGCACAACCGACTGTACACCCATAGGTAAACAAACCGCGGACGAAGACACCGCGGCGGACGAGTCTCACTTTGCCGAAGGTTTGTAATACTGTAATGTATCTATTGCGAGTCAAATATACATTTCCGCGCATCATCAAACCATACTAGGGCCTAAGTCTACTACTAATAATATTAACCTATTAGTACTAACAACATAGTGACAAAATAGGGGTAGTATAACTGTAGATTTATCCAAAGCTAGAATTCCCCCTGGGGGTTAGGGAATAGAATATGCCCCACGTGCCTTCTGCGTGTCGTAAGAGGCGACTAAAGAGGTTGGGTCGGTGGGCTTGCGACCCCCACCCGGAAAAAATATCTAAGCAAAAAAAAACGAACGAACAGCCTCGGATGCGGACGGAACCAACGTTGACGAACCACGACCGACTAAGGACATGCCTTCGGACATTCTGAGAATGGCTACATGGAATGTTAGTGGCATGAATGATGGCACAAAAGAGAGAGAGGTTCTGGAAGTGTTAGTGAATGCCAGGCTGGATGTATGTGGAATGACAGAGACCAAATGGAAAGGTTCAGATGTGAGAGAGTGGGAGTGTGGAATGGGTGTGTGTGCTGGAGTGAGTGAAGGAACAGCGAGAGAAGGTGCATGTTTGTTTGTAAGTAGCAAATGGAAGGAATGTGTAAGAGAGTATGGGTCTGTGGGTTCAAGGATTGTGTGGGTGAGAATGAAAGTAGGAATACAAACGTGGGTGATTGTATGCGTGTATGCCCCGACAGAGGATAAACTTGAAAGAAAGAAAGAGGAGTTCTGGATGAATGTGGAGGCGTGCCTGGAGAAGTTTGACAAGAACATAAGAATATTTCTGATTGGGGATATGAATGGTAAGGTGGGTGATAGGAAAGTTGAGGGAGTGGTGGGAGGGTGGGGGGTACCATCAGAGGTGAATGGGAATGGTAGTGCACTTGTGGACGTATGTGTGGGGAGGAGGCTGTGGATAGCCAACACCTTCTTCCGACACAGAATGATCCACAGGTACACGTGGAAACGGATGTTGACGATGAAGGATAAGACAGTGGTGGAACGAAAGTCATTGATTGATTATGTATGTGTGGATGAACGAATGAAGAAATCTGTGATGGATGCTAGGGTGTATAGGGGTATTGGAGGGGGTCTGTCTGATCATTATGTAGTGGTAGCTAAGGTTAGGTTACAAAAGAAGTGGGTGAGGAGAGCGGGAGGGAGGCGAGAGGAGGGTGGAATGGTGAGGAGGGTGGAGAGGTTGCAGGAGGAGGAAGTCAGGGAGGAGTACAGGAGAGCAGTGGAAAGACGACTAGGTGGGTTCGACCTGGAAGTTATGGAGGAAGTGGAGGAGATGAGCAAGGTGTTTAAGGATGAGATCTGTGCAGCATGTGAGGAGGTGTGTGGAGTGAGGAGAAGAGGGAGGGGAGTGAAAGGTACAGCATGGTGGACAGAAGAGGTAAGAATAGCTGTGGAAGAAAAGAAGAAAGCATATAGAGAGTGGTTGGGTAGTAGAGGGAATGAAGATTCCGAGAGACAGAAACGAGCGAGGTACGTGGAGAGTAAGAGGGTGGTGAAGAGAGTAGTGAAGGAAAGTAAGAGAAGAGTAGATGAGGAATTTGGAAGGAATCTGAGTGTAAAATGGAGGGAGAGTAAGAAACTGTTCTGGAAAGAAGTCAAGAAAGTTAGGGAAGGTAGCAAGGGAAACAGTAAGGGTGTGAAAGATAAGAATGGGAGAATGCTAGCCGAGAAGCAAGAGAGAGTCGAAAGATGGAGGGAGTACTTCAGTGAGTTGCTAAATGAAAGGAATGAAGAGCCAGCAAACATAGCTGGATATGGTATGGGAGGGAGAAGAAGAGAAGTAGTGGAGGAGGAGGTGGGGATCAGGAGGTCAGAAGTGTGGGAAGCCATGAAAAGAGTGAAGTTGGGGAAAGCACCAGGAACAGATGGAGTGTGTGGGGAAATGTTGAGGTATGGTGGTGAGATAGTGATAGAATGGGTATGGAAAATGTGCAAACTAGCATGGGAGAAGGGGAGTGCACCCGATGACTGGAAGACTGGCATAATAGTCCCCCTATATAAGGGCAAAGGGGAAAGAGGAGTGTGTGGTAACCACCGAGGAATATGTCTTCTAAGCGTAGTAGGGAAGGTATACAGTAGGGTAGTGATTGAGAGAGTGAGAGTGAGAACGG
>JBAKBP010028592.1:0-28344 GCA_037953745.1 Lithodes maja | reverse complement strand
CCCCAACATAGTAGTCATATATATCAATCAATGTACAGTACTGTACTGGACTGTGCAGGCCTGGTATCATATCCTAGGTCAATACTGAACTCTTATAGTTTTACATACTACTGTAATAAGAAAATTAGAAAATATAAATCATTAATAAATCTATGAAAGAAGGGAAATGATTATGCTCACTAGGTAATATAATCAAGCTGTGCACAGCTCAGATCCAAATAACAACATCAGCAGATATACATGAATCTAAAATATTTCCACTTAATGCCTGCTATACTGTCAAAGCTATAATCCGAAATACACTGCTATAAAATTTAGCTAGTTAGCCTATTGCATAAATAAATATTTGGAACACATATTAGACACTCTATCAATACTCATATGACAATGTCTTAATCCTAAAATAAATGACACTTGTATGCACTTAACCTTATTGTATATCTTATAATAGCTCACAATTGTGAAACATGGTGTGGGAATTTTCTGGCACTAAAAATAAAAATAATTAAATTCAATAGTAATAAGCAAAGGATAAACCAAGACAAGTTACCTTACATACTCAGTGAAATAATCCATCAGCTAGTTGGTCACCAAGGATGTATCACTAAAACTCCTATTCCTTCCCAGCACACGCTTGTTGATTCTCCAAACTCTGATATCCGACTGGCCCAGAGCGAACTGACCCTCCTTTATTTATGACCCCCCGCGCGGACACAAACGTACCAGCTCCCCACCAACGCGGATCTCTTGAAGAATATGGGTTTGACAACCCGAAGGGAAGGAAGGAAAACCTTCTATTTAGTAGTGGTTCCGTAGTCAATGACGAAGAGCCTATACTATATATAGGTTGAGATTCCGGGACCCGTTCGGGAATACCCGGAGTTCTTATCACAACCGTTGCGTATATAGCATTAAAACAATCCTTGGTTAATACCCATTAAATCTTACCAAGGGCTAATCATTGAAAAATTGATACCACTAGATATAAAATTTAAAAGAAGAAGCTATCATTTCAAATCTCCCGGTGCCTCAGCCCTCAAGCTGTGTTGTCGTAATGCTTCCCTTGCATGTGATGCCAGATTCTCTAGCGTGTTTTATCTGCCTCAAATGTTATATCAAGTTGGGCATGTGCATGGGAAGGGGAAGGTGGGTGGGAACCTTGGCGTCATCGACTACGGAACCACTACTAAATAGGTTTTCATTCCTTCCCTTCGGGTTGTCAAGCCCATAATTTAGTATTGGTTCTCTCCGTCAATGACGAAGAGCCTAGAATATCACGACCGTAGGTGGGACATCAGATGCTCAACGTACACAGAGAGAACCAATTAACAGATAGGCTGACACCGGGTAAAATTAAAATTATTAGGAAAAGAAGAGGCGGGTATATTGGGAAGCCCCATAAGGAAGGAAAGATGGAAGAATAGTCATAACTTAAAATGTGTTGAGGAGAACAAGATGTAAAAATATATATGAAAGGATGCTTTAATGTCATAAAACATTTCCATACTATAATGCTCTTGGAGCTGTGCAAAAATTAGCAAGAGCATTTTTTGCTTGCATTGGTATAAAAATGAACTATTTGTTCGTACTCATAACTCGTACTTATTCACTATAGAAGAAAACCCTTTGTGTTCGTATACTTAGTCATGTTCTACATTCCCCCCCCCCTCCTATTCCTTTTGGAGATTCCGAAGGAGGAAAGCAGAACCAGACCTCGTAACCAAAACCATCTAATGGATCATGAGATTGGCGTAGTGCAATACATGGAACCGAAGGTCTCTCCAGAAAAATATTGTGATAGAAAGGTATTATGAGAAGACCAAACTCCCAATTGGGAAATATCCTGTATTGAATAATTATTCAGAAAGCGGACCGTAGTTGTCCATTTCCGGACATCGTGAGCCCTGGCCATTGTCCGGGGTTCTGCCGTTTGGATTACATCGACAATCATGGAGTCAAGGTGTCTCTGCGAGAGGCGAGTCTGATCATCTGGAGAGATCCACAGGTGTGAAGCAACCAACGGTCCTGTGGCTTTAATGTAAGAATGCAATGCCTGATCAGGGCAAAGTGGGTGGTGCCGTGTGCCCTATTGCAAGGCAGGAATAGTAAATGGAGTAAAATGTGTCCCTCATGTTCATTATTCGCTATGAAAGCAGGGGCCGTGGCTACAGTTACACTTTGGTGTTAGGCCTGGAAGTGCAAACAATTGGGAGAACTAGACATTGCTGCTAGCTCTGACACTCGGTGAACTGTGGCGAGTGCTAGGAGGAAGACACATTTTTCTGTCAGTTTAGCTAAGTAAGGTTTTACAGAATATGATCAAGAGGCTATCTATCTATCTATTGCCTGACGCCGTGATCCCCGAAGGGGTGGCCACGAACGAACCGCCCCCATGCACCTCTGTCCCCAGTCAGTCGACGCCCCTCCCCCCAACCAGCACCGCCCTCGTTCATGTACTTCCTCACTCCATCCTTCCACCTCATATTCGGTCTACCTCTCCCTCTCTGTCCCTCCACCTCGCTCTCGTACACCCTCTCAGTCATTCTCTCGCTTCCATACGTTCCATATGGCCGAACCATCTCAAGTTGTTCCTTTTCACACTTTCCAGCACATCTACCTCCACACCACACCTCCTTCTTACTTCCTCATTAGTCTGTCTATCCCTCCATGTAACTCCGCACGCACTCCTTAAGTAATTCATTTCCACTGCTCTCACTCTTGGTCTGAGTCTCTCAACCAACGTCCATGCTTCGCTTCTGTAAGTCAGTGTCGGGATTACCACACTGTCATGCAAGGACTTCTTCACTTCCATACTGACCACCCTATTTCTTGTTACTGCTTTTAGCGTTCCTACAACCCTCTTCCCCTGTTGTACCCTCTCCCGCACTTCTTCATCCATAGTCCCATCTTTACTCAACACACTGCCCAGATACTTAAAAGAGTTGACGATCTCCATAGCCTGACCGTTCAGCTTCACCTCACACTCTGTGACTTCACCCCTTTCGAAGACCATAACCTTGCTCTTCCCCGTATTTACCTTCAAATTCCGTTTTTCGCACACTGTTCCAAACTCATTTACCAGACCCTGCAACTCCCATTCATTATCACTCATCAGAACTGTATCATCCGCAAACAGCAGTATAGGTAGCTTCCACTCAATTCCCTCCCTTTTCAGTGATACACCAACATCCACTGCTCTTGATAGTATTTCTTTCATGACTCCATCCATATATACAGTAAACAACCACAGGGACATCACACACCCCTGTTTCAAACCAACATTCAGGTCAAAGAACTCGCTCTGCTCACTCTCCACACGTACTGCCGCCTTTGCACCCTCATACATGCTCTTCACTGCTTTCAGCAACTTGCCCTCTACTCCGTATATTCTTAGTACTTTCCACAAACCTTCTCTATCCACTCTGTCATAGGCCTTCTCCAAGTCCATAAAGGCAACATACACCTTTTGTTTCTTCTCTAGATACTTCTCCACAACACAATTCAGGGTAAAAATCTGATCTACACATCCTCTTCCCTTCCTAAAACCTCTCTGCTCGTCGCCTATCCATTTCTCCGTTCTCACTCTCACTCTCTCAATCACTACCCTACTGTATACCTTCCCTACTATGCTTAGAAGACATATTCCTCGGTGGTTACCACACACTCCTCTTTCCCCTTTGCCCTTATATAGGGGGACTATTATGCCAGTCTTCCAGTCATTGGGTGCACTCCCCTTCTCCCATGCTAGTTTGCACATTTTCCATACCCATTCTATCACTATCTCACCACCATACCTCAACATTTCCCCACACACTCCGTCTGTTCCTGGTGCTTTCCCCAACTTCACTCTTTTCATGGCTTCCCACACTTCTGACCTCCTGATCCCCACCTCCTCCTCCACTACTTCTCTTCTTCTCCCTCCCATACCATATCCAGCTATGTTTGCTGGCTCTTCATTCCTTACATTTAGCAACTCACTGAAGTACTCCCTCCATCTTTCGACTCTCTCTCGCTTCTCGGCTAGCATTCTCCCATTCTTATCTTTCACACCCTTACTGTTTCCCTTGCTACCTTCCCTAACTTTCTTGACTTCTTTCCAGAAAGTTTCTTACTCTCCCTCCATTTTACACTCAGATTCCTTCCAAATTCCTCATCTACTCTTCTCTTACTTTCCTTCACTACTCTCTTCACCACCCTCTTACTCTCCACGTACCTCGCTCGTTTCTGTCTCTCGGAATCTTCATTCCCTCTACTACCCAACCACTCTCTATATGCTTTCTCTTTTCTTCCACAGCTATTCTTACCTCTTCTGTCCACCATGCTGTACCTTTCACTCCCCTCCCTCTTCTCCTCACTCCACACACCTCCTCACATGCTGCACAGATCTCATCCTTAAACACCTTACTCATCTCCTCCACTTCCTCCATAACTTCCAGGTTGAACCCACCTAGTCGTCTTTCCACTGCTCTCCTGTACTCCTCCCTGACTTCCTCCTCCTGCAACCTCTCCACCCTCCTCACCATTCCACCCTCCTTTCGCCTCCCTCCAGCTCTCCTCACCCACTTCTTTTGTATCCTAACCTTAGCTACCACTACATAATGATCAGATCAATACCCCTATACATCCTAGCATCCAACACAGGATCAAGAGGCTAACCTTGTTAAAACTTGATCCAGGGACCACTAGGGGAGCAATTGCCCTCGGGGTGCCCTGAGCCGAAAACATGCCTTGATAAAACCGGCTCCATCTTTTGGGAGAAGACGGAGTCCAGCCAGGTCAAAGAACGGCTCTTTAACCCTTCCTACCCGGGCTGCCTTTGGTAAGGACAGCACGAAAGAAGGGCCGCTACCCGGTATGCCTTATCTAAGGCATGAGCTTAATAGCCTAATTAAGCTTGGTCCGAACGCCGTGCGTACGACCTATGTCAACAAACCCAAGCGTTCGTCACCGCACCTCCGAAAACAAGAAGGAGAAGACTCCTCAATGTTATTGTTCTGACGTCATGATGAAATTAGTGTCTAAAAAGCCCCCATATTGGCAACATCTCTGCAATATTGGCTCCACTGAAATCGTCATCACAACTGAACCAGTTGACTTACAGAGCTCTACTAAATGCCAAAATACAGATTGAAAACCGCACTACGATTATAGATGAGTGGGAAAGTTCTAGCAGTGAAAATAAACATAAATACGGTAGCCTAGGCCTAGACGTTTTTCGGCCATATTGCCCGGGTAGGGGCGACCGTCATTAGCTAAGACAGCCCGGGGAGGAAGGGTTAATGGCCATGAGATAATTTCTTGAGGTATACAGTATACCGAAAGATGTCTGTGTTCAAAAAGGGGTAATTTAGATACAAGAGAATAAGGCCGGCCGACTGACTGTATTGGTTGGACTCCACCAACCAAGCAGTAAAACTCGTCCAGTGTGACTCATATTGCCTGAGAGTGGTCACCGAATATTGGGCCTTTAATTTAGGGTGTAAGATAGGATCGTATTTTTTCTCTTAGCCATTTGGCCTAGAAAACGTCCATAATGCAAAAGTTAGACAAGTCTGAAGACTTACAATTTGATCCAAGTGGAATTGAGAGATTGGAATTTCCACCGGAGACAGGCACCATAGGCTCAGGCGGCTGTATCACGCTTGTGTGGACCAAACTGGCGCAATGAGACACACTAGACCCTTGTATGACTTTGTACATGAGGATCGCGTCCGGGGGAGGGAACAGGTAAATGGACGACCATGTATTCCAATTGACCGAAAAAGCGGCCGGTCCACCCGCCGGGGTTACTGACCACCGGGTTATAGATTGAGGGGTCTTTGCTGACGTGTGGGATGCAAAAAGGTCTACTTGTGGATGGGAAGGAAGAATCTGCTTGTCGAAAGCATCCTGTTTGAGTGCCCATACCACTGACGTAATCTTGCCCCGGGATAAGGCGTCCGCCCAAAGGTTGGCCCTTCCCGGGAGGTACTGTACTAGGCTTAAATGGTAAGGAAGAATCAGCTTGCTGAAAGCTTCCTGTTTGAGAGCCCATTCCACTGACGTGCACTTGCACCGGGATAAGGTGTCCGCCCAAAGGTTGGAAATAAATTTTAACCCGAATTGAATGTGGGTAAACGTTACTGCTGAATTTTGGCAGGGAAGGGCAAGATATCTCTGATCTCCTTCGGAGATCGGAATGTGCCAAAAGGCATCTTTGAGGCCAACGTTATTAGTCACACGACCTGACGAAGGATTAGCCGTATCTGAGACACTGTGAGCATGCGAAATCTTTAATTTTGAGTGAGGAGAGGTCTATGACTGGTCTCATCTTTGAGCTGTCCCGTTTGGGAACAAAAAACATGTGGGATAGGAAAACTTTGGTGTCTTTTAGAACTGGCACTAATACCATCGGCTTTAATAATTCTTTGATTACTTCTAAGACGTTTGGTGAAAGTATTGGGAGGTTTGACGCCTCCCAAATACCAAATAAGGAAAACCTTCTTACAGTTTCTTACAGTAGATCCTCTGGAAAAAGGCAAACTATGCCTGTGTATCCAGCTCAGTACCAGTACTTGCACTGCTGCGGTCGTTCACGGTGTTGGCGGCGGCGGTAGCAGACGCAACATTTTTACTATTCTGTATTTTTGTTTTATAATCAAACTTCAAATCTTGTCTTCCCCATGCTTTATCAAGATTCCTTTCAAACTCCCTTATTGATTCGGAATCAACTACATACTGGGGCAGTGCGTTCCACTCATTTACCACTCTATCACAAAATGAGTTCTTTGCCTTCTCAAGCCTATTTCTTTCTTTGTAAATTTTCTTAGAGTGTCCTCTCGTTCTTGTTCCCTCCCGCATCAAGAAGATACCTTCACACACATCCTCATCGTACTTTCCTGACACTATCTTAAAAGTCTCTATCATATCCCCTCTCTTTCTCCTATATGCCAGTGTCGGAAGCCCCAGTGTCCTCAACCTCTGCTCATAGCCCGCGTTCTTCAACGTTGGTACCAGCTTGCTAGCTCTCCTCTGCACTTTCTCCACTGCTTCTATATCCTTTACCATATATGGAGCCCACACCTGGTTTGCATATTCCAGGTGCGACCTAACCAGCGCTGTATATAGATT
This sequence comes from Lithodes maja, assembly GCA_037953745.1. Taxonomy (NCBI): domain Eukaryota; kingdom Metazoa; phylum Arthropoda; class Malacostraca; order Decapoda; family Lithodidae; genus Lithodes; species Lithodes maja. The sequence continues at coordinate 21,234 of JBAKBP010028592.1, read as the reverse complement.
CCTGAAGATTTCTTCGTCAAGTGACACAAATGTCCTCCTTATCAGCCCTACAATTCTATTGGCTTTGTTTATCTTTTCCGCTAAATGCTCTGAGAAATTTAACTTATTGTCTATCACTACTCCTATATCCTTTTCTGCACTAACTTCCTCCATCGCTTCATACATACTGTATCCTACCTTGTCTATCTCGCTGGTCCCAATCCGCATGTACTTGCATTTTTTGGATGAAAAGGCATTAACCAATGCTCAGACCATCCCTTCATGCCCTCCACATCTCCTTGAAGCAAACCCATATCTTCCTCACTCCTCACTCTTCTATACAGTTTAGTGTCATCCGCATACAGGTATACCTCACTTCCATTCGTTATAACTTCAGGCAAGTCGTTGATAAATATAACGAACAGCAGTGGTCCCAACACAGATCCCTGAGGTACCCCACTTGTAATTTCCCTCCACCCCGAGCCTATTCCATTCACCAGTACCCTCTGTCTCCGATCTTTCAGGAAGGCTTCTATCCATTTCACACATTTCTCCCCTATATTATAGCTTCTAACTTTCTCTATTAACCTTTTATGTGGGACCTTATCGAAGGCCTTCATAAAATCGCAATATACCACGTCTATTACATCACCATCTTCTTGAATTTGCATCCAATAAAATCATCTACCACCTTAATTAGCTGTAGTACCGTCGACCTCCCCGGCAAGAATCCGAACTGTCTCCCACTGAAAAGTTGGTTTGACTTCATATGATTCATTATTCCTTCTCTAATTACCGTTTCCATTAGTTTACACACAACACTTGTCAAACTGACTGATCTATAATTCCCTGGGTCATTTCTCTTTCCCTTCTTAAATATAGCTGTTATGTTCGCCTCTCTCCAGTCCATCGGGATTTGTCCTGTATTAAACGATACCTCAAATAACATTTTCAATGGCTCTACTAACATCTCCCCTCCTTCCTTTATGATTCTTGGGTGTATCCCATCCGGTCCCGGTGACTTACTTCTGTTCATTTTTTCTATAGCCCTTCTTATTCTAGCATGGGAAAACTCTATTAGTTCTAGTGCCGGTGCCTGTTTGATGGGAATAGTAGTCACTGCATCCTCTGACTCCACTGTTAGGACCCCCCCCAAATATTTCCCCAGCAGCTCTGCTTTCTCCTTATCAGTCTCCGCTCTACTCCCATCATTCAACCCCCCCCCCCCCCCCACCAGCTCTGGGATCCCTACTCTTCTTGTTAACTTTTCCTGAATGTACTTCCAGAATATTTTTGGATTATCCTTCACATTTCTAGCTATCTCTCTCTCCCTCTCCTTCACCCCCCTCCTTGTTTCCCACCTTATTTTATTGTTTATTTGTCTGCGTTCCAGATCCACTTCCTTAGCCTCTATACTAGACTCCCTGTTCTTTTTTAACAATTTTAATCTTTCCCACAATCGTTTCTTTCTTCTAATCAATATCCAAAGCTTTCTTTTCATTGGCAATTCTGGGTTAGTTCTTTTCCTCAATTTTGTTTTATCCTTATATTCCCTTACTGGTACACTTTTGGATACAGCATTCTCCAGTTTGACTCTAATTTTCCTCCACATTCCTTCAGCGTCTTCACCGTCTTCACCGTTCAAGTATTCCCCCCAGTCAATGTCCAAACACCGTCTCAGCAGCTCATAATCTGCTCTATCATACATGTATATTTTTTCTATTGCTTCTATTATCCCTCTCTGATTTAATGTTACAACTAAAGCTTATACAGGCATGGTCACTACGACCTATAGGGCTATCCACATTAACATGTTCCACTATATCCTCTTCATTGCTAAAAATCAAATCAAGTACACTCCCCTGTGTCCCATCTCTATATCTTGTCATCTCTACAATATGTTGCGTTAAAAAACAATCTCTCACTTTCTCTATAAACTTATTTTCCAGGCTACCCTGTCCCGCTGGAGTAGTACAATTTGCCCAGTTGATCCTTGGCAAATTGAAATCTCCAATCAAAATTTTATATTTGTTCTCTCTATTATCTATCTCCTCCATTGCTTTCAGTAGGTTATCATCCTCTCCCCTGCTATTATTTGGGCTTCTATATATAGAGGCAATTAGAATTGATCCTCTTACACATTTTACTTCAATACACAAATACTCACAATACTGTTGTCTCATATCCACCTCATTAACCTTGAGCTCTTTTCTTACATAAATAAACAGTCCTCTTCCAACCTCTGCTCTAATAGCATTTCTCTCATATAACTCAAAACCCTCCAAACTATATTCCACCAGTTCCCTTTCAATTCTAACATTTTTTGGTCTTACTTCCTGTAGGGCTATGACATCAGGTTTTTCCTCTTCATCCTGCAACCTACATATCAGTTCTCTTTTCTTGTCCTGGGTAAACACATCCACATTACTAAACATAATCCTTAATCCATCTACCATTCCTTCAGCAATTACACCATCCCGCTCCTCCAGTCTGTACCCTACTCCCCTGTTAGCACTACTGGGTCTGCCTCTTTGTCTCCTGTCTCTCCCTGTGACACCTCCACCCCGTTCTCCTCCTCCGTCATAACTCCCCCTCCGTCATAACTCCCATCACATTCTCTCCCCTCCCTGATCTCCCCCTCCCTTCTACTCTTATAAACCACTTCCTCACTTTTCCGTCCCTCACTCTCCAGTAAAAATGTCTCTTATCCTCCTCATCCAACTTTCCATTATTTTCATCAGCCTTTTCTTGTAATTCCTTAATTTTGTTCCTTTGTTCTATACTCAAATCCTTCTTTAGTCTTATGTGTTTCAGTTTATCATTTGTATTTAGCCTCCAACTAAAATTTGTCACAGTCTCCGCCACTACCCTAGTTTTAAACTGTATCCTTATAGGTCTCATCCCTCCCCTTTTATATCTACCTATCCTACTGACCTCCTCCACCTGCCCTTCCCATCCATATTCGTCCTCATCCACACCTTTCAAGACCTCCTTCACTGTCTCCATATCCCTCACTTTTCTCACTCCATTATCATTCATATGAGTCTCTATATCTCCATACAAGATTACACCCCTATCCCTGTCCATGGCCTCCCTCACGACACTCTCCTTGTTCTTCATGACCCCTACAACTGCACTCACTCTTCTATTTGGTAGTAGCCTCGTAGTATCCAACGTAAAGCTTATACTATGTATAATCTCGCTCCTCTAGCGGAGCGGGCATTATCGGCACCACTTAGCGCGATTAAACGATAACATCTAGAGTAGCACCTACTTTCTCTACTAGGGACGTTGCATTTGAGGCCACTAGTTTAACCCCTCCAACCCGGATGACCTCATATACGCCCATAACATACTCGGCCCGCGCAACCCGGATGGCCTCATGTACGCCCCTTGCTTTCGTGCTTGATTTTCGAAAGCCGCGCGCACATTTTGTGATGATTGGGCGGTAGGTGGCGCCACCCGGCGTCAACGACGCCACAACAACAGTATCTACCCCGACGCCATCATGGACAGTACACCAAATAGTGATTCCGCCGTGTCCGACATCGTGCTTCCTACGACGCCCTTGATAGTGCGTCGTGCCTTACCCCGACGCCATCGCCTAAATGTGTTATCTCCCGGAGGTATTGAGACGACTTTGAGACTTTATGAGAAAGCTGATGCCAAGCATAAGATTGATGAAGAAGTGAGTGACCACTCGAGTAATTATAAGTCGAGTGATTATGGCCATGAGAGTGATAAAGAACAATTCCTGGGATTTGAGAAAGAATTTGAGAGTGATGAGAGTGATGAAGGTGATGTACGTGATGTACCAGTTGTTGAGGAAGCTGGTTTACCTCAAGAAAGTGAACTTGCGAGAGTGAGTGAGTGGGAGAGTTCAAGGTCACAAACAAAATTTCGCATAAGTGACACGACTCCAAGCCCTTCCCCAGGTAAATCGCCTTTCAAGCTGCATTTCTACAAGTTAAAAATACTTGAAAAGGCGGCCGCAGCAGCTAGGGAACAAGCTAAAATAGTTGGTGAGGATGAGGCTGTGAGTGAGGGTCAGCGTGGTGACCCTTCTCGACCGCCATTGTCTCCCTTATCTACCCACGCCACCCAAGATGACCCGGATGCCCCGCATTCTTCCCCACCACCCCCACCATTGCCAAGGGTTGAGGACCCCCCACTTTCGGCCTATTTGCCTCCTAGGTCCCCCGACAGGAGACATACTGCTGCCGAAAAGGGGAAAGGTAGAAAATATACCAAGAAAATGAAGAAAAGTAAGAGAGTTTTGTTTGAGGCTCCCGCGGCGGCGTCCACCCCTGCCGGCCCCAGCCATACGTCCCCGCAACTTTCCCCACGGTCCTCCCCACCTCTCCCGCCTTCAACATGTCTTCCTGCAGAAGTATTTGAGGTCGCCACCCCAATACCTGGGCCTAGTGAAACTGAATCATTGCTTTCTGTGACTCGTCGCAGGCCAAGGAGCCCGGGACCTCTGGAGGACACAGCCTCACCTGTCACTCCTTCCCCACCTCGCCCACCCGCACGCCGCCCACGCATCACTGGTTCCCCGCCAGATTATGTGGGGGCCACTGATGATGAAGGGCACCGCTCTGAAGACTCTGGCCATGATTACATAGGTCCACCGTCAGGGCAAGATGACCACTCTGACGATGACGATGACTATATGGACATCGACGACCCTCGACCCACCCGCTTGGCCCGGCTTCGTGCTGCCCGTCTTTCTGCCCGCCGCCCTGGCCGCCGCCCTGACCGACGCCCTCGCCGCCGCCCTAGGGCGCGCGCCTCCCGAGTTGGCCGTGGGCGTACTGGGCTACCAGTTGGAGCTCCTCGTCAGCGTAGACAAGACCCATTCTACGTTTTTCAATGGCAGGACGTAGTTGATGGGGATGGATACAACCCTGATGTGCCACCTTTTGATGAGGCACTGGAGGGTTCAGGCATTACCCCCAATTTTCCTGCAGGCCCCAATGCTCCACCACACCAACTATTTGAGGCATTCTTTGATGAGGAGGTGGTAGGCTATGTTGTCAAAGAGACAAACAAGCAGCACCAATTCCAGGTACACTTTTTGGGCAAGGTGACCAAGGGCCATATGAGGAAGTGGACCCCAGTGACTCATCAAGAATTCATGGTGTTCCTGGCACTCACCATGCTAATGCCTCATGTCAGGAAGCATAGGTTGCCTGACTATTGGATCACCAATGATCTAATTTCAACCCCTGCCTTCGGGAAATATATGGCTCGCGACCGGTACCTTGATATCCTCGCAGCGCTCCATCTTGTCACCAACACCGACGTCCACCGCCCAGACAAGCTGTGGAAGATTAGGACGTTGTATGAGATGATGCGAGACCGCTTCACCTCCTACTTCAAGCCCTTCCGCAAGGTCGTCATTGACGAGTCTCTTGTGCTGTTCCGGGGAAAACTCAGCTTCCGGCAATACATCCCCTCCAAAAGACATCGCTTTGGCATAAAATTCTTTGTGCTGTGCGACTGCACAACTGGCTATGTCCTGGACTTCCTGGTGTACAGCGGGAAGGAAGGGGACGTGCTTGTGGACCCCCTCATTGGATTTGGCGGAGCAGTGGTGCAAGCCATGATGGACCGCTACTTCCATAAAAATCACGTCCTCTACACGGACAACTATTACACGTCCCCCACTCTCTCACAGTACCTGCATGAGCGCAAGACAGGGACTGTAGGCACAGTACGAGGGAAAAGGAAGGGCATGCCAACTTTCCCTGCAAAGACCAAAAAAGGTGATGTCTTCAGGAAGAAGTCGGGGCCCATTCTGGCTATCCACTGGCACGACCAGCGGAAGGTCAACCTCCTGACCACCATCCACAAGGGGGAAATGGTGGAGACTGGCAAGGTGGATCGCCGCACCCAGGCCAGGGTGACCAAGCCCGATACTGTCCTGGACTACAATGTCAACATGAGGCTGGTGGACAAGTCCGACATGCAGATAGGCTTCATTGACTGCCTGCGTACCTCGTGCAGATGGTACAAAAAGTTCTTTCTGCATATGGTGGACATGTCAATTCTGAATGCCTATAATATATACAGGCTTCGGAATGAGAACCCACCCCTGAAGTTCAACAGCCTGCGGAGGTTCCAAAAGCAGGTGTTGACGGGGCTCCTGGAGAAGTATGCTACGCCACAGAGGGCAGTGGCACATCCTGGGCCCGCCGTTATCGACCGCTTGCAGTCTGCTCCATACCTGCTTAGGCACCAGCTTGGTTACTTTCCTCAGAATGCAGCAGGAAGAACAAATCAGAAGCGGTGCCATGTCTGCTACCACAGCAGGGTGAGGCCGCACCCAGGTAAAAAGTCAACCACGGAGTGTGTGGAGTGCAAGGTGGCACTCTGTGCTGTAGGGTGCTTCGCTGCTTACCACACCAAGCAGGAGTTCTAATAATCATACTGAAATTGCCCAATAAAATGACAATATGTACACTATAATTATATATAGGCAAAAAGTGGAAGAAAAACAATGTATTATAATAAAAAAGTCAAGTATTATGAGAAAATTGATACAAATACAATTCCACCATAATAATATGTGAAAGTGACACATATGTATATACCAAGTGACATTCATATGATTAGAACCTATAGAAATATATAAATCAGTGAAAAAAGACACAATAAATTGTATATAAAACGTTTACAAATCATATAACTAAGTGAAAGTGACACAAGACCTAAGATTTGATGGCCAAAGTATAATAAACACCTGTGATAATGAATAATCAGTGCCTAATACAACAATAACCTACCTCAATTACTAATAAAATGTACGGTATCGAGTGAAAATGAGCATTATCAGTGACAGTGACACTCTCTAAAGCATATTTGTCAAAGTGAAAGTGACACAAGACCTAAGATTTGATGGCCAAAGTATAATAAACACCTGTGATAACGAATAATCAGTGCCTAATACAACAATAACCTACCTCAATTACTAATAAAATGTACGGTATCGAGTGAAAATGAGCATTATCAGTGACAGTGACACTCTCTAAAGCATATTTGTCAAAGTGAAAGTGACACAAGACCTAAGATTTGATGGCCAAAGTATAATAAACACCTGTGATAACGAATAATAAGTGCCTAATACAACAATAACCTACCTCAATTACTAATAAAATGTACGGTATCGAGTGAAAATTACCAATATCAGTGAAATTGATACCCTAATAAACATATTTTATATAATTGGCCTCAAAATAACTAGAAAATATCAAAACAAACATCACATTCTCAATATCAAACACTAAAATCGTCTAAGGGAGATAAATACTTTGGCGCGGCGAGCGGCTAGGTGCGTCGTAGCCAGGGCGGGCCGACGCTTTCGGACGCGTGAGGAAATTCCCGCATAAAAAAGCACTCGTCTTCCCGCGCTCACCATTATGCAACCAGAGGGGCTAGAGACCTCTACTAAACGCCATTCGACAGAGGAAGGTTTGTGGAACATTATTTTTTTTTATTCACAACATTACATGCAATATTCATTCTTTTACAGAGTAGTTAACATTGGTAAAAAATCCTCAAAACCCCCGGTACAGGAGTACAGTCATAAGCTATAGCCCCCGGGGCTGGAGGGTTAAAGAAAAAACGAAATATGGGTGAGAAGAGAAGAGAAAGTTGGAAGAATTTTGCCCATCCGCCATCAAGGCTCCTTACGACGTCTTCATGTGTCTCCCTTGTAACCCGGCCGGGTTTATTAGATTATCCAGGTATCAAGTTAAATAGACTAGATTGGATGGGCAGGGTTACGGCGTGAGATACTATAACGTTGGATACTACTAGGCTACTACCAAATAGAAGGTTTTCCTTATTTGGTATTTGGGAGGCGTCAAACCTCCCAATTTAGTAGTAGCCTCTACGTCTCCAACGTAGAGCTAGAGTACCAAAATGGAGGCAGACATCCAAGCTGCAAACAAAACTTTAGCCATTAGTGAAAAGATCAAGACCAAGAAAAGACAGACATAAACAAGAGAGTTTATTTAAAAGAGTGTACTGACAGGTGCATATTAACCCGGGAGCTGCAGGAAGACTCTCTGGAGTAAGTAAAACTAAAAATCAACTTTTTACATCGAAAAAAAAATATTTTTTTTATTTTTATTTTTTTATTTTTTTATTTTTGTTTGGCCCCTGGGCCATGCAAAATCTCAGTCCTCTACCTCCCCTCCTTCCCCACTTTCCTCCTATTCCTCAGTTATCACCTATTTTCCCTATTATTCCCTTATTCTGAGGTATATTTTCGTGCTAACATTAGCGAGTTGCAAGCAGGGTGTTGTCATCACTGATGGCCATCGAGTGCAAGAGAGAGAGAGAGAGTATCGATCGACTGTGTCGCAGTGGCCTTGGGGAAAATGGGCGGGAAGGTAGCTTGCCTCACCCATACATTATACAACTCGCGGGCTATATCTCCGATTTTGACCATCCAAACGCTGTTTTCACTCGTTTTATTGTTGTTTCAGGTTAATACCTTTATAATCAACCCATAATAGGCGCATATGGATAATTATTAATGCTATTAATGGTACAATGAATATTTTAGTGACGAAAAACCTCAAATACGTCAGCACTTCAGAGGTTAAGAAAGTCAAGTACAGTCATGTCTAGTTCAATGGAGATCTTAGCCTAAGACAAAGAATTATGTATGTCATAAAGATGATTATGAACAACAGCATGCCCCCCCTTCCCCCTTGTGGAAGACAGTATGAACACCCAATTTTGGAAAGAGTGAAGACATACACATACAGTATAAATATAGTACAGTATAGTACAGCGTGTGATACACAATATAAGCGACCACCACGTAATTATTTCCCGAAAGAAATTGGTATGAGGTATAGACATACCGAAGTACAAAGAAGGATACTTAACCCTCCAGCCCCGGCTACGCATTACATAAATATTGGCCGAAACACGGGTGTTTTGGCCGAAAAACGTCTAGGCTAGGCTACCGTATCATTGTTATGCTGACTGCTTCCCGCATTCCCGTGCATCCCCAAGCGTAGCTGTGTTATTTACCTGTAGAATGGTGTTAAGTAGAGCTCTCTAAGTCAACTGGTTGAGTTGTGATGATGATTTCAGTGGAGATAACTTACAGCAACAACAGCCACTTTACAATACTTTTCGATACTTAACAACAACATACAGGCACACACGAACAAGCGACGCTCTCCTTCTTGTGGCCGGAGATGCGGGGCGTCGGTCCAGCCGGCTGTTGTTTACATGCGTTGGACCGACGCCTCGCACACCAAGCTCACAGGCTTTCAACCACTGGTACAATGTTGTACCACCCGGGTTCCTGGGGGCAAAACATAATGGTACACACGTGTACCATCCGAGTTTGAAGGGTTAAGAATAGAATAATTCAAGTCCTCAACCTAGGCAAGGATGAACCATAGGTAATCAGTACATATATGAGATAAGTACATGTACTTCATAAACACCACCCTCCCCCCCCCCCCATATGGAAAGGAAAGGATGGGCGGAGGTACACAGACTGAAAGAACAGTATAGGTAATACCCCTAGGGAACCCATTATTGCCCAACGCAACAAAAGGACGACCCGGCCTGCCCGTGGACACGGACAGATAAGAGGCGACAAACGTGTTGTGGGAAGACCAGAGCCCCGTGTCGGCAAAGTCCGTGAACGAACTAGTAAGAAGAAAACGAATCGTAGGAGCATACGATCGTATGCCGTGAGCCAACCCTGGAATGTCAGGACGACCGGCACGAAGAACCCGATACAGGGTAATCCCCACCGCACGGTTGCCGATGTCCCTACCGGCCTGTGGTGCCACCCACTGCGCCACACCCGACATCGGCCTGGTGGAGAGCACATACGTATGCCGGGCTTGCACCGGGCAGAGTGTATGATGAACACGTTCTCGTTTTGTGGAACAACGAACGGCTGAAAAACATGCGCCTCACGTCCAGTCGTAGCCACAAAACGAACAGACAGGGTCAAAATGACCGCCCTGAGGACAGGAGAAAAGGCAAGGAAGGCAGGGCTCCAGACAAGGTAGAAAGCTCCGAGATTCTCTACCCCATAGCGAACGCAATAAGAAACAATGACGTTTCAAGTAAGTGCTCAGGCGTCAGGTAGGTAGTGGAAACGGGCGTAGGGAGGAGCTTTCAGAGCTGCCGCCAGAGACCACCGAGGCGGAATCAGGCGCGGGGGCATCTGAAGCCGAAAAACAGGCGTCCATGAAAAAATGTCAGCCATCACTGAGGGACGGCCAACCCCGTCAAGGCCCGAAAAGGCCCCCTTATGGCAGACAGGAGGTTCCGAAGAGCTTCATACAAGTCGCGATGGAAAGCAAAGGAAAAGTGACGGTAGTAAAACACCAATGCGACCGACGGAACTGTGTGGGCAGGGTCAGGAATCCATGTAGGAAAACAGTCCCAGTTGAGACACGTAAGTCGTCCACGTCGTCGCAGTCCAAGCAGAAGAAACCTGTGTGGCAAGAGTATCCCAAACTGTGGTAGCTACATTGCCACACCAACAGTCCACGAAGCGAAAGCTAACGAGAACCCCATGACTCCAATCGGCACCCAGTGGAAGTCAGAACCGACAGGGGAACGGGACACGGGTACCATCGCCATAGTTGAGAGGACCAGGTCTGCGCCGGCCATAAGGGCGCGAACAACCAAACCCTGCCACGGTACCCCGCAACCTGTGGAGGACCGTGCACATCAAAAATGCGGCATGTGGCGGAAATACGTATGAGGACTGCCACCTGTTCCAGTCTTCGCTGAACGCGTCCATCCTCCCCCTCATCCCCGCTGAGGGGTGAGTCCAGCGGTTCAGGAAGACAGACAACTAGGTCGGCACGAGCAAGGCGTAGAAGTCCACCGGTGGAGAGCCTCAGGAGGCTGCCAGATCGTCGAATACGTAACGTATGAAAGACCATTCCATTAAGGTGCGTTGTCCCTGCGACAAAGCATCTGCTCAAAGAGTGGCAGTCCCGAGCAGGGAAGTCGCATGCAGGGCGACGCCGTGAAGGCCGGTTTGAGAAAAATAACATCCCCGCCAGGGCCTGGAGAACGACGGAACTGGAGGAGCCCTGCCTCTGATGACAGGGAACCGCCATCAGAACAGCTACCCAGACGGCTACCGACCTGCCGGGGAGGGACCGTACGTGATCCCCCAGGAAGAACAACAGGACTAACCGACCCAAGACAATGACGAGGAAGGGCGAGACCTGGCCATCCGCCCCGATCCGGACGACCCATGTAGGATCGGTAGCCCCACCCCATCACGCTCGACGCATCGGATCTACCGAGAAGGTCGGTGGCGGAGCGGACCAGGGCACAACCGCTGTGAATGTGCCCCGAGGGACCCAGTGTGTGAAACACAAACGAATTGAGCGCGGAACTGGGCTAAGCCGATTGGGAGGCAACAGAGGAAAAATCAGATGCCAAACTGGAGGAGGTGGTGTAGCCGGAGCCACCCTAGGGGAATGGGGAGCGACGCCCAAATAAGGGACTCGAAGAGCGATGCCCAGATCGTCCTGGTAAACGAGATCGAGTGCAATGCAGCAAAAGCATCCTGCGAAGGTGTGCCGCATCCACTGGACTCAGTCTGACAGTCGCGCTCGTTACGACCCAGTCAAGGCCCACCCCCGCCACTTCCGGCGACGGCGTGAGGGACGACTGGGGAACGTTGTACACGATCCCACACAAGTGAGAAGGCGGATGACCAGTAGTGTGTTCTGTACACAGTGTACTCACCTAATTGTACTCACCTAATTGTAGTATACAGGATTTGAGCCTAAGCTCGTGTTGTCCTGTCTCTCTCTCTACATTTATCCAATTTTGCTTTAAAAGTTTGAATATTTCTTGCTCCCACCACCTCCCCATCCAACTTATTCCAACACTCAATGCTTCTATACGGGAAGCTGAACTTTCTTACATCAGACTTACATATAACTTTCCTCAACTTACAATCATGACCCCTGGTTCTTCCCTCGTCCCTCACCACAAAATCTCCCTTGTCGATCTTCTCAAAACCTTTCACACACTTAAACATCATGATCATGTCACCTCTCTCTCTCCTCTCCCTCAGCGTTGGCAGCTTTAGCCTCTCCAATCTTTCCTCATAAGGCAGGTCTCTAAGGCTAGCTATCATCTTAGTGGCAACTCTCTGAACTCTTTCCAGTTTTTTGTTATGTTTTATAAGGTGTGGAGACCACACCACTGCTGCATACTCCAGTCTTGGTCGTATTATTGTCCCTATTATTTTTGCTAACATCTCTTCATCTAAATAATTCAGAGCTATTCTCATGTTAGTCAACACTGCATAGGTTTCACCAGTTATTTTATTTATATGCTGTTTAGGTGACAAGCTGTCTGCCACAACTACCCCTAGGTCTTTTGCTTTCACAGCTTTACTAATTATTTCATCTCCTATTTTATATCCCCAAGAAGGTCTATATTTACTTTTTCCCATCTCAAGAACCTGACACTTACTCGTGTTGAATTCCATTTTCCAAGTTTGACTCCACTCATATAAATTATCTAGGTCTCTCTGTAATTCTTCACAACTACTCCTACTTGTAATATGCTTCATTAATTTTGCATCATCAGCAAACATAGATATACATGAGCCTATTCCCATTTGAAGGTCGTTGATGAAAACCAAAAACATGATTGGGGCCAACACCGATCCTTGAGGCACTCCGCTTTTTACCCTTTTCCACGAGGAGAACTTTCCTTTTATTACTGTTCGCATTTCCCTCCCAATTAAATAGTTTTCCATCCACTTTAATAATACTCCCTCAACCCGCCCCACAGTCCCGAGCTTCCACAACAATCTCTTATGAGGCACCTTATCAAATGCCTTCTTGAAATCTAAGTAAATACAATCCACCCACCCCTCCCTCCCTTGTACAATGTCAATTACCCTATCATAGTAACTCAACAAATTTGTGGTACACGAATGACCTTTTCTGAACCCGAACTGCTTGCTTGAAATTATTTCCCTCTCCTCCAACATACCCACCCATCTTTTTCTAATAATCTTTTCACAAAGCTTGCATATAACACTCGTTAAGGATACCGGTCGATAATTTAGCGGGTCTTCTTTATTTCCACTTTTATATATTGGAGTTATATTTGCTTGTTTCCATTCTAAGGGAAGTTCCCCCTTGTTTAATGAGTGTTGAACAATATTAAAAATAGGTCTCACTAGTTGTTCAGAACATTCTCTCAATACCCATCCAGCAATGTTATCTGGGCCCATAGATTTTCTCACGTCCAATTCTTCCAACAATGATTTTAGTTCATCCTTGTTGACTTCTATTGACTCTAGTCCCTGTATCTCGTTCAATTCCACCACAGGTTCTACATAGTCATCCTCCTCCACAAACACGGATGTTAATGTATCATTCATAATTTCACACATACCCACTGTGTCTTCATATAATTGACCCTCTACCCTAAGCTTTGTTATTTTGTCCTTTATTTTTGTTTTGCCGTTGATATAACTATAGAACAGTTTGGGTTCTTTATTACATTTGTTTACTATATCTTTTTCAAAGTTCTTTTTCTCCTCTCTTATAGTCTTGACATAGTTGTTTCTAGCATTCTTATACTCATTCCATTTTTCCTCAGTGTGTCTCCTTCTCACTTTATTCCATGCAGAGTCCTTTTTGTTCTGGGCAATGTGACATCGCATGTTAAACCACTCTTTCTCCTTAACCAGCTTTCTATCCTTAAATGTTGGTACATATTTATCTACCCCCTCCCTGTAAATGTCTAGTAACATGGTGTATTTTACCTGAATATTCTGTTCTTGCTCAATAAATGACCAATCTATATTTGCAAAGTATCCTCGTAATGATTCATAATCCGCCTTACTATAATTTAGTCTATATTCCCTATGTTCCTCCTCTCTGCCTTCCAGAAATTCCACTGTCAATTCAAATTCAATCACAGCATGATCGCTTTTTCCCATGGGACTCAAATATGTTAGGTTCTTTATTTCTTGGGGGTCTTTGGTGAATAATAAGTCGAGTCTTGATGGTTCATCACCTCCTCTAAATCTTGTATTTTCCATAACGTGTTGTGTTAATAGATACCCCATTGTTAGTTCAAGAAATTTGCTACCCCAAGTATTTTCATTTGAACCCGCATCCAAACATTCCCAATCCACCTCCCCGCAATTAAAGTCCCCTGCAAGAATAAGCCTATTTTTCCTTTTACAAATAATTTCTAACATACGCAAGGTTTCCAAAATTAATTCATTATATTCATCGTTGCTCCAAGATTTAGTCTTAGGAGGTAAATAAACTGATACAATGTCCAATTTTGACCTATCATTATCCTCAATTTCAACTGCTACCACTTCAGCAATGCTATCACCAAGTTTTAATTCTTTAGCAGTAATTTTATTATCTACCATGATCAACACTCCTCCTCCTAGCTTTCCTAACCTGTCTCTTCTCCATGTACTGTATCCTGCACAACTAATTATATTCGTGTCTACCTCCTGGTTAAGCTTAGTTTCAGTCAAACATACTACCCCGGGCCTCTCTCTCTTTACATATTCGTCAAACTCAATCTTTTTGGAAATTAACCCATCAATATTTGTATACATGAACTTAGCGTTTCCAGTATTTTCCCTATTTTTCTCGTCCCTGCCCGTTCCTTTCTTTTTTGTACGTACCCCTCCCAATTTATTTCCTAGCTTGTCTCCTCTTCTCTTGTCTCCACCTGGACTGTTTCTCGCTCCGTTTCCACCTCCCCTCCCTCTGCCTTCACTTGGACTGTTTCTCTCTCTATCTCCACCTCCCCTCTCTCTGCCTTCTCCCCCGTCACCCGCACCATCTCCTTTTCCCTCCCTACTTCGTCCCTTCGCTTTATATACCATTTCTTGAGTTTTCCCTCCCACACTCTCCAGAAAAACTTCTTTTCGTCTTCTTTCGTCCTTTCTCCATTCTTTACATTTGCTTCGGTTTGCAATTCCTTTCTTATGTTTCGATCCTCAATACTCATGTCTTTTCTAATTGTAATTTTCTTAAACTTGCTGGTCAAGTTAAGTCTCCATGTTACGTTCATTATTGCATCCACTGTTACCCTAGACCTAAACTGCACTCTCATTGGGCTTGTGTTTCCCTTACTATATTTACCCATTCTCCTAACTTCTTCAATATCATCTCTCCAGTTGTTTCCTTCTTCATCGACATGCTTGATCAATGTTTTTACCTTATTAATTTCTTCCTTATCCCTAGCTTTCCTCTCAATAATGTGCTCCTCTATATCCCCAAATACAATAATACACTTATTTCTATCTATTGTTTCACGCAGGACCTGTTCATTTCTCCTCATAGCTTTTACTACCACTGATTCTAAATCTTTATTTTCCCGTTCTGATTGTTTCTTTTGTTCCTCCATGATTTCCTTCATTGCCACTTCCTTCACTTTTCCTCCTTCGTCATTAACCCATTTATTGTGTTTCTCCTGTGACGCATGTCGAGTATGAGCATGCTGTACAGAACGCCCAGTCAGGCCCCACTCTCGCTAGGATCGTCAGGGCAGGAACTTTGGCTGTAGTCTGTGTAGAGTTTCCTAACTCAGTTTATGTGAACCGTTGTACTATAAGTATTATCATTATGTATTTTGTTTTCTTCTAAGTCAACGAGTTCTATTTTATATCATTAGATATAAGTATTGTGTGTGGTACTTGTATGTAATGATGAGAGGAGAGAGAGAGAGATATTACGTGGCGGGGGTCAGTGAGTGCGCCACGCGGGCCGGTAGGCCTAATTCCCTCCTCCCTCCTCCCTTCCTCCCTTTCAGCGCGTGGGAAGTTCTTTGTCGATCCCAGATTGAGAGAGAATATGACGTCATGATTGCCAGTGGGCGGTCCTTAGTAGTTGGTGTTATGCTCACTAAAGGGCCGAGTATAAAAAGGGAGGTCCCGCCGCATTTTCCTCAGAACTCATCAGGCAAAGCGACCTCTCATATCCCTTGCAACTATCCATATTCTTCCGACTGATGTGAACTTTCTCTACTCTCTGAACAGCCTATCTTCTTCCCTTCTCGTCCCTGTTTAACCTCCATGACCCCTTTGGTGCAGATTTAGTCAGCCAAAGTATTATCGCTTGAGTTCTCACGAGATAAGTGCCTGTTAGATAGCCTATTTTTGGAAGGGTTAACTAGAATAGGATTGATTGATGTTTGTTGCACTCGTATATGCATTTCCCTGTGTGCGATTATTCATGTTCCTGTTTTCTGCTGGTTTAGGCAATGCTAGACTGGGATAGGGTTTCTGAGTTGTGATTTCCTATGAGTACTAGGTTGCGGTTGAACCAGTACAATTGCAACGGAGACGTGGGAAGCCTAGGGGGTCTTTTTGATTGTGTACCGTGGGAGTTTAGCACTGTGTTGCGAGTGAGGGCTTTTGCCTGTGCCACCCAACACTGTGCTATCTCATTTGCTTGACTTTGAGAGGATCGCCAGGAGAGAACCAGATACTAGTGATCTGGATCTCTCAAGAGAGCATCCCGTCAATTACCGTAATTTGGCCGCACAGTCTTAAGGACCTCGCTAGGCTACGAGCCGCTTGCTCAGCCATTGTCTCTTAACCTTAGATATCCCAGCTAGACTTTGCTCGACCAGCAGATACAGTATAGTATTGAAGCTTCTCCTTATGTATATTATTGTTTAAGCACTATTGATTTCATGTGTGGCACGCTTAGCTACTTCAGAGATTAGTGGCCCACGAGCACAATCTTAGTAGGCTATTGCCAGTGCATTGTCGGAGTACTTCTTCTTAATGTTTGCCATATCCTATTGCTTATTCTTATAATTCTTCTTATGTCAATTTAAAGCCTTTAATTACCAGTGAGTTATTCATTAAATTGCTGTTCAAAATCCGATACTTACTTCTTATGAGTATTCGAGAAGCATCTAACTTATCAGAAGATTCCTTGCTTGATGCTCGAGGACTATTGTTTAACGTAACGTAATAGTGCCGATCCGAAGTAGAGGGTGGAGGACTTCTTAAGTTCTTAGTTCAAGGGTGGATTACTTCGGCTTCGGCCAACACTATTCTTTAGTGTTGTAGTACTTTCTTCTTTGTTTGATTGTTGACCAGACTAGATAACTCCCGTCTTGTTATTAGTCTGTTGTGTGAAACGCTAGTACCGAGTTCTTGTATACCCCGTTATAGCAGATAGAACTCTGGAGGGTAGTGGCGTTTTTTGTTCGGCTGGCAGTACTCTGGGGTTGGGATCGTGTGTTTCCGTTGTGGCAGCGAGCCATACTCGAGTCCTGTGTAAGAGCCCTAGTGTACCCGAGTGCCCGGTCGTAACAAATGGCGACCTTGCTTAGGATTTTGTGAACAGTATAATTTTTTGCAGAGTTGTACAACATTTGTTTGTTCGTACTTTAGCGTACATATTGAAGAATATTTTTTTTTTGTAAGGCAATTAGGAGAGCATTTAAGAGACTCCAGTTAATTTAGTAATTAGTGCTTACATAAGGGAGTTTAACACTTTTGTCTCGAGAATTTTTTGTGAACTTCAGTATGTCGTGCCCTAGTATTGACGAGGAGCGAGAGATGCCATTTGAGGAGGTGCCGTTAGTAACTAGTGAGGAGGATGCTAGACTTTTTGTGAGTAAGCAGTACCACGTGACGGAGGAGAGGCTGACTGGGGTGAATGTTTATGGCTTGCACCTGATAGCCAAGGTTTTGGGTCTATCCAATGTAGGAGGGATGTCCAAGGGGGAGCTGATTTCCTGGGTGTTGCGTGGGCGACATGGGGTTTCGGGGGAGAGGGCGTTTGGGGGGGTTCCTCCCCAGATCCCCTCTCACTCGACTCCCACAGTGCCGTCCACTCAGTTGCCGGAGGTTAGCACTCTCCCACAGAGGGATGAGCATTGGAAGATTGGAGTGCCCTCGGGCGGTGCGTATGGTGGTTCCCCAGTTCTTGCCCCCCCTCCTTCAGTAGTGGCAGCTCCCTCTTCCGGCCTGTCTCCTGAGATGATATTTAAACTCGAGCTTGCTAAAATGGAGAATGAGGCTAGGAAGCAGGAGATGGAGAATGAGACTAGGAGGCATGAGATTGAGGTTAGGAGGCAAGAGGATGAGACCAGGAGGCATGAGGCTGAGCTTAGGTACGACTCAGAGAAATATTGTGCTCAAATAGATTTAGATAAGACTCGTGCAGAGTCGACAGGGATTCGGATGGGCCGGGAGGGCCAAGTAAGAGAACAGTCCTTGTCTCACTTAGTCAAATTGGTGCCGGCATTTAGTGAAACTGAAGTCACAGAATTTTTTAATCGTTTTGAGAAGAAGTGTAGGGAGCATAATTGGCCTGAAGAGAAGTGGGCAGCTCTGGTCTCCTCAAGACTTACGGGTAAGGGTCTGAAGGCTTATGATGCACTGCCTTTAGAGTTTTGCATTGACTACCCAGAATTGAAGAGAGCTGTCCTACGGGCATACGAGTTGCAACCAGAAACATATCGATTGAAGTTTCGGGGTGTTACAAAGACTAGGGAGGCGACCTTTCTTGAACATGCCCGGGACTTAAAAGATGCACTTACAAACTGGACACGTTCTGAGAAAGCTGAGACGGCCGAACAGTTGACTGAGCTGTTTCTGCTCGAGCAGTTTTATAAGTGTACAGGTGCAGAAATGACTTTAACTATTAAAGAAAATAATCCAAAAACTCTACAGGAGGCAGCTGAGATGGCTGACCTCCGGCTATCATTAATTCGTGGGTGCGGGTCTGCCCAGCGTAGTGAGGCAGGTAACAAGGGGCGTGACGCCCCACCCCCCCGAGTTAGTAATATATCTTATGCAAACAAGTACAAGAGTTATGATACCAAGACTGACCACAAGACTAGCACCGTCCCATTTAAGAAGGGGCCGGGCCCTTCCCAGTACCAAGGGAAGCCCAAAGGGGAGTTAGAGTGTTATCAATGTCATAAAAAGGGGCACTTTGCAAGAGTCTGTCCTAGCAAACCACCTACAGCAGCTGTGTCTTTGGCCTGCAACATTGGTGTGTCTCTGAAGCCTTCTGAGTTTGCCCGGGGCAGTTCGTCAGAGGCTGAGGCACAGCCAATGCAGAAGCACCTGGGAGGCTCGAACCCTGCTCAGGATGTTTTTTGCGACCATAGAGGACGGGGTTGCGTGATGTGGGCGGGGCGCAAGCATGGAGTAGAGGTCTTGCGTGATACAGGTGCTTCCCAGACTTTGATGAAAAACTTGACTGGCTACCTTATAAATGCGGCTCGGGTGGTGGTGGTGCAGGGTATTAATGCAACTCGGTCATACCCGCTGGTGCGGTTGGAGTTGGAGGTGGATGGTGTGGCACGTGAATTGGATGTTGGGATTGTGGAGAAACTGCCAGTGGAGGGCGTCGACCTTCTTCTCGGCAACGACTTTGCAATGCCCGCTTCTGAGGTTCTACCCTTAGTCGTTGCCGAGAGGCCGGCCGACGTGAGTAGGGAAGAGCGAGAGTGGGTCGAGCGGTGCCAGGCACAACCCATGGCGTGTGCTGTCACCCGAGCTCGGGCAGCTAAAGTGTCACAGCCTAGTCCTCCGTCTTCAGACCAGCAGAGGAACGATCAACAGGAGGAGGCTAAAGCTGGAGTTGGTTTTAAGAGTTTTGACTCGGCGGCTCTCCTGGGTGATTCAGTATTAGCACCATTACTTAGTTCTGGAGTAGCCCCTGGGCCTGTCATCGAGAGTGACGAGGCTGGGCATGACGAGTCTCCACGACAGCAACGTTATGAACATCGAGAGAGACAGAGGGAGCAGCTCAGTATCGGGGAGGGTCATGCATTGCTCCGGGAGCAGTTAGATCGCTTGGCACCCTCAGATATACGTCGGTTGCAGCTGGAGGACCCTGAGCTCCAAACGTGTGCTAATGGAGCTGTGGAGCTCGACGAGGACGGTGATGCACAGCCGGGAGATTTTTTTTATTTAGATGGCATCCTGTATCGGCGTTTTCAAGACCCTAACCGTAGCTGGAAGATGGGGTCCGGGGTAGTGGACCAGTTGATGGTGCCGCGGGAGTGCAGGGATAGCCTACTGAGTTTGGCGCATGACACACCGCTGGCAGGACATTTGGGGGTAAGAAAAACGGTGGCGGCTTTGGGGAAGTTGTTTTGGTGGCCGGGGATGAAGTCTCATGTGCAGTCCTGGATAAACTCATGTGATATTTGTCAACGGGTCGGGAAACCAAACCAAGTTATTCCTAAAGCTCCGTTGCACCCTATTCCTGTAATTGGGCCACCTTTTAGTAAGATTGTTGTTGACATGGTTGGTCCCCTCCCTCCCACAAAGGCTGGTAATAAATTTTTGTTAACCATCATGGATGTTGCCACTAGATACCCCGATGCATACCCCATGAAAAACGGCATGGCTAAGACGGTAGTCAGTAACTTGTTGTGGTACTTTTCAAGGTACGGGTACCCGGAGGAGATTCAGTCTGATCAGGGGTCCAATTTCACCTCCAATCTCTTTAAGCAAACAATGCAACAGCATGGAATACGGGCGGTGGTATCGTCAGCGTATCACCCTGAGAGCCAAGGGGTGCTTGAGCGGTGGCATGCCACCCTTAAAAGCATGCTCAGGTGTTATTGTGCTGATAACGGAAGAGATTGGGATCTTGGATTGCCGTATGTACTGTTTGCTGCTCGGGAAGTGCCTGGTGAGAGCCTGGGATTTAGTCCAAACGAGCTGATTTTTGGACACCGAGTCAGGGGCCCCCTTAATATGCTGCGGGAAATTTGGGAAGGAACTGTGCCGCCTTGTTCCTTGTTGAAGTATGTGTTTGAAAGCCGTGAGCGCATGCTTAAGAGTCTGGAGATGGCAGGTCGGAATTTAACAGGGTCACAAGCTTTAATGAAGGACAGGTATGATCGCAAAGTGAAGCTCCGGGAGTTCATTGTGGGACAGGAGGTGTTGATTTTGTTGCCTTTGGTGGGTAACCCCTTGTCGGCGAAGTATACTGGACCCTATAAAATTGTGGAAAAAATTTCGGACCTAGATTACCTTGTTGCCACTCCAGACAGGAGGAAGAAGAATCAGTTATGTCACGTGAACCTGATAAAAGAGTATGTGAGGCGCCCCTCTGAGCCTCTCACTGTCCCTGTGTTGGCTTGTTGCGGCCGTGGTGGAGAAGGAGAGGGGGACAGTCAAGCTTCAGAGGAGGATAGCTGGGATCACCATGTTTCAGCGGATCAGTGGGCGGGGAACTCGAGCCTAAG
>JBAKBP010028591.1:0-28345 GCA_037953745.1 Lithodes maja | reverse complement strand
CTCCATCTTTGCAGGTTCTGCTGGTGCTCTTCCGCCTCGGCCGCCCTCCTCACCTACCTCTGTGCTCCCGGTTTAGGGTGAGTACAGATACCTGTTTGCATGTGTGTTCCTGTTTCCCCATGCTCCTTCCCTGGTTCTTCTTGGACATTCTCTCCACTTACACCTTCGACGTGCTGATTCTGGTGTGTGTTCTTCTCGTGCTGGTCGGCTGCTTTGCTTTCGCCTTGGTTGTCGCTCCCCGTGCTTGGTGAGCCACATGTCCTGCTTGCGCCACTCGCTCTTTGTGTCCTCTACGGCCTACCTCCCTGCTCTGTGTGGCCCGTGTCTGGCCCTGGTGGTTGTGCTGCTCCATGGCCCTGGTTCCTCGGCGGCGGCTGTGGCCTCTGCTTCCCTTTCGTCGGTGTGGCCGATGGTCTCCCGCCACATTGGGCCTGTGGGCCGCCGTTCCCCGGCCTTTGTTGCCGCCCGGTTCCGCGTCGCCCTGGGTATCCCTGACCCGACTGCCGGCCGTTCACCACAGCCCGTAGCCTCGTAGGTGGCGCTCTCGTCTCACACACGAGGGGTCGGGGGTTCACTCCCAGACCGGGCGGTGACGAATTGGGCTTGTCTCCTTTCATGTGTTAGCCTCAGTTCACCTAGCTGTAAATAGGTACCTGGAATTCGTGGACGTCGTTGTGCCGTCCCATCTGGGGTTGGCACAAATGGTACGAGGCGAGCTGGGTATCATATGGTTCCCCTACGCTACTGGTCGACCTAAGCCTCCACTCTCTCGCTCGCCTCGCTTCTGCCCCTCATCGTCCTCCTGATCGCCTTGACGTCGCCCGTCGCCCTCGTCTTGGTTCTCGCCCTGAGGCCGGGGTTAGCGGCTCTGCTCCTATGCGCCCTCCCCTGGCCTCTACGGATAGGGGCTCTCCTCCCTTCCGCCCGCTTTCCTAGCCCAGACGACTTCCTCTTACGTTGTCCTCTCCGCGCGCGGTTGTTCGTGCTGTCGCTGGCCCTCTGCTCCCTCCTACACTGTCCAGGAGGGTCCGCCTGGGTGTCGTTGCTTCTCCTCCTTCACCTGCTTCCGTGCCTCTTCTTCCTTCACGGTCTCGTCCCACGGTGGGGGTCCCTCCCTCCTCCGCCTCGGTGTCGGGCCGCCCTGTTCTCTCAGCCCCGGGGGTCCTTGCTCTGTTTCCCCCCGCGGCTCCTTCTGGCCTCCTTTCACCCGGCCAGCCTTCCCCCTCCCGTCGTCCTGCTCCTCCTCCTTCTCTTCCTGCCCTTCCCTTCCCGTCTCGCCTGGGGGGTACCCCTCCTCTTGCCTCGGTGAGGTTTCGGGGTCCCCCTTTCTCGGGAGCTGTCGTGTCACTGGAAGAGGGGGATGGTGCTGTTTCCCCCTCGGCCGTTCGTGTTCGGGGACGGGTCCCTCTACGGCGGCACGGCCGTCGTCGCTCGCCTTCCTTGGGCCGCGACGCTGCTGGTTCGTGTCGTGGGTCTCGCTCCCGCTCACGCTTGTCCCTGCGGGCCGACCCTTCTGGGTGGGGGGGGTCGCCTCTCTCGGTTCGATTGTTGGCTTTGCAGGGCTGGGTTGTGTCACGCTTCGACGGGTGCTTGGCGTCGTTGGACGCCTCCCTCTTCTCGCGCTTCTTGGCGGTGCCTCAACCTCAGCGCCTCGCCCTTCCTACCCCTGCTACGGTCCCGCTCCCTTCTGCGGGCCTACGCTCTGGTCAGCCTTCGGCCGCGCTGACCTCCTTCCGGCTGTTCAGTCCCTGGCTGTGTTGACGGGTCTGTCCTCCTATGGGACGGGTTTGTGCGACGCCGGTACGCCTGGCTTCGCCGTCATGCTCGGTCGCCCTCTCCCCTTGGAGGCCTGGTTTGCTGTGGCCTTCGCCTTCACACCGTTCCGTCGACGGCTCTCCTTCGGTCCCTCCCTTAGGTTACTAGCCTTGACGTTGGACTGGGGTCGTCCCTGCTTTTGCCTCCTCTGGTGTCTGTCGGCAGGTTGGCCGGCGCGTTCTGGTCCTGGATGGGCGCGCCCGTTCTTGGACTTTGTTCTATTGCTACCGTTCTTCTCTCACCCGGATCGGGCCTCTGTCGCCACGGTTTTTCCCTTGCGACAGAGGGTGACGGACTTCTTGTCTTGTCTTTCGGTTCCCTCCAGCCGTCTGTCCCCGCCTGCGGCTTTTCGGGGCGTCTGCGCCAGGCGCTCTTCGCGAGGGTTTGGACCGTGTTCTGCGGGTCCACCTTCGGCTCGCGGTGTCTTTGGTTCCCGTGCTGCAGGCGGTTTTGTACGCGGCTACTCGGCGCCGCCCGACAGTGCGGTCCTCGTTCTGCCGGCCGGCCCCCTTGGCTATTCGTCAGGGTTTGTTATACTCTGCGCTATATACGTCGGGGTTGTTTCAGCTGGTTGCTTGGGTATGCTCGCTTCTCTGTCGGCGACCCCTGCTTCCGACACGCGCCGACGCGCTATGTCATTGCGGTCCCTGCTTCCGTCACGCCCCGTCGTGCTGTGTCGCACGCGGGGTCTTCTCAGTCCCGTCCTTCTGCCGGTCCTCTTCGGGGTGCTGCTACGCGTGCTGCCGCCTTGCGCGGCCGCAGGACTGGGACGTTGCAGGCCAGTGCGTCGATTCCGCCTCGCCCTTCTGTTCTTGCCCCTTTCATCCCCGCTGTGTCGGGGCTGGCCGGTCTTCCACTTCCGGCCGCCCTTCGACGTGGTCTGCCCCGCGCCGGCCTGGGGTTGGGGGGGGGGGGGGTGTTGAGGTCGACGTGGCGCTCGTGCCCGCACGGCCCGTACCGAGGGTACCTCCGCGTCGACGCAATGTGTAGTTCTCTGGGTCGGCCTCCTTGTTCTCCTTCTCGCCTGGCCGACCGGGTCGCTCCCCTCCTCTCGGGTGCTCCCTCGGGTTGTTTTTGCCCTTGCGCCCCTCGGTTGCCGCGAGGGACGTTGGGGGCGGCGGGTTGCGCGGTGGGGTCTCCCCTGGTGGTGGACGTCTCGGCCCCTTTCCGCTCTTGTCACCGACGCCGGTCCATCTCTTCGGAGGTGGCCCACGTGCTCACTTCCATGCCCGAGCTGGGTAGCGTCGAGGGAGTTGATCGCCGGTCGCCCGGTTTTCCTCTCCCGTGTCTTTCTGGTCCCGTCGACGAACTGCGTCGCGATGCGGCCGTTGGTGGTTCTGTCGGCCCTCAACGGGCGCGTCGTGCACACACGGTTTCGGATGCTGCCGGTACCCCTGGTACGCCTGGCCCTGTGCCCTCTGTCGTGGGTTGTGTCGCTGGCCCTCCAGGATGCGTCTTGGCTCGTTCCTCTCCATCCTCTCTTCCAGCGATTCTTGGCCGTTCGGCCTTCCGATCGTGTGTTCCTGTTCACCGGCCTTCCCTTCGGTCTCCACATCGCGCCGCGGATCTTCTCCGCGCATGTGGGGCAGGCTCTGGGTCCTCTCCTCAGGAGCGGGCTCCAGCTCCTGTTTTCCTTGGCCGACTGGTTGGTGGTTTCCGAAGCCCTCGGCCTGTGCGTTGGCGACGCCCTCTCAGTCGTTCGCACCGTCGCACGGTTAGGGTTCCCCTTTTGGTGTTCCCGATTCACGCTTGGCCCCGTCGCGTGTCGTGCCATGGGTCGGTCTCGCATGGGTTTTGTCCGGCGCTACGGTGACCCGGGGTCTGCCGCCCGCGGTGCACCTTCGGTGGAAGGTCTTCGCCGTGTTGCACTCGGTCTCCCTCCTGGGGTGGCTCTGGGCCTCGTTCGTGGGTTCGCTGCTTTGGGCCGCTCTGCCCCTTTCCTTAGGGAGCCTCTGGCTACTCCGCCTCCTCCTCATGGGCCCCGTGGTGTTTCCGTTGCCCCTCTGGATCGGCTCCTGCCGCTCCTGCGTCCCGTTCGCTGACGCTTCGGTCTCTGGGTTGCTCCGGGCTCGCTCTCTGCGGCTGTGCCCTGGTCCGCCCCCCCCGCCGACGGTCTGGGTAGCCACAGATCCGTCGAGCGCGGTTGGGTGGGGTTCCCGATCGAACCTGGGACGTCCACTTCCTGGCAGATGGGTGGGTCTCCCTCCTCTTACCCGTCTATGCCCTCGGACTGTTGGTTCCTCTGTTCTTCCTGCGGGACCACGCGCTGGCCCTTCGGGGTCAGTCGGTGGCCTTCGGGTTAGACCCTCAGACAGGCTGTCCCCTGTTTTCCTTCTGCGGGGGTTCCTCCAGGTCGTTGACTCTATTGAGGGTCTCGGTGGAGTTGTTCTTCCTCGCGGCCCGGCACCCCTTCTCCTTGCATGCCTCCTCCCTGCCCGGGCCTGCCACCCTGTGGGCGGCCGCCCTGTCGTGGGGGCAGGGCGTTCTTGTTGAATGGGCGTTGCAACGGACTGTGTTCGCCGACCTCGCGGCTTCCTGAGGTGTTCCGGAGGTCGCCTTGTTCGCATCGGGGGTGCCGCGCCTGTTGCCTTTGGACCTCTCCCTCCGGCCTCGCGCTCCGGGGGGGGTCCGGCCGCTTTCCTGGTGGCCTGGTACGGGTGGCGGTCGATATACATCTTTCCGCCCCCAGACGCGCTGTTGCTGTGCCCTGTCCTCGCGAGGCTGCGGCTGTACCACAGCTGCATCGGGCTCCTCGCGCCTCTGTGGCCGGCACGGGCTTGGTCCGCCCGGTTGCCGCGGTGGTGCCCGAGTCCGGTCCCTCTACCTGTCTCCGGCTTCCGCTTGGGCTCGGTTGGGGACCTGCGGGCCTCGTTGGCCTTCGCATCGTGCTTGTTCATGTGGCACGGTGGCTCCCGGTCCCGGGCCGGGCCCTGGCCGGGCCCTGACTGACTTCCTGCAGCGTTCCTGGCCGTCTTCTCCTTGGGGGCCTTCCGGGTCCCGCTGGAGGTCTTTTCCTAGGTGGCTACAGGCCGCTCGCCTGCCTGTTGGCTCTCCTTCCCTCGTCCTACGCTCCTTGTTTCACCTCTTCCGTACGCGTCCCTTTCGAGTCGACGCTCTACGTACCCACTTGTCTGCCGTCCGGGGGCTCTTTGGGTCCGTCGCTGGGCTGGTCGTTCTGCCACAGGTGCTGGATTCCTTCCTGACGGTTGCCTTCCGGGATCGACCTACTCCGCGCCAGGTCCCTCCGCAGTGGGATCTGGGGCGGGCTCTGGTCCTTCTGGCTTCGCCCACGTCTGCAAGGGCCGCTACGCCGGTTCTGTTGCTCGGGCGTCCGCTCTTCCTTGTCACTCTGGCCACTGGGGTTCGGTTGTCTGCCCTAGCGGCATTGTCATGGCCCCGGGACTGCGTGCGATTCTCCCCGTCCTTGCATGGCGTCTCGTTCGCCTCCTCCCCTCCTTTTGTTGCCGCACTTGGGAGGGCGGCCCCCCGCTTTCCGGCCTTTCGCCGTCCAGGCTTTCCGGCTTGGTCTTCCTCGCCATGTGTTGTGCCCGGTGTCGGCCTTGCGCTCATCTGTTGCGTCTGTGGCGCCGCCTTCGGGTCCTGCTGTGTGGGTGTCTCCTCGGACGGGTGGGCGGCTCTCGCAGGTGCGGTTGGGCCGCCGCGTTAGTCGGACCGTTCGTGCCCGTCGCCCTGTTTGTAGGGGTTCTGCGCACGATGTCAGGTCCTTTGCTGCCTCCTTCCGGTTCCTGCCACGTCGATTCTTCCCTGCCTTCGCCTCAGCGGTTTTGTGGGTCTTCTATCAATTCCTTCATCTCCTCCTACCTCTCCGTGTCCAGTGTTCGACCCCCTCGGCTGGTGCTTGCTCTCGGGGGTCGTGTTTCCTGGTGCTCTGGCGAAGATCCCTGGTCTTCCCCCCTTGTCCCTCGTTCTTTTCCTTTGTTTTATATGACAAAGGGGGGGGGGGGGGGTGTACGGGTTTGCAACACTGGATTACAAGTTTGGGATTATGTTATATGTATACAGTACATAAGTGTTTTTGCCACATTGGAAATTGTGTTTTGTTCTTGTGTTCAGTGTTTTTGTTGGTTTTTGAAGAAAAGGGATTTTGGGTACGGTACCTTTTTGGTTTCAGACAAGTCTATGTTTTTGCATTACTATGAATGACGGGCATGTGTTAAAACTGTTCTTTTTAGCTACTCCTCAGTTTTTCACTCTTTTATTAGACTCTCTTGTTTAAATTGTGTCTTTGTCATTCATACTTTTGTTTTATGCATTGTTTTTTTTTTTTTGGTAGGTTGGGCTTGGATGTCCTCCTCCTATTTGTTATGCAGCCTTGACGTTGGATTTGCCAAGACTACTAACAAATTGGGAGGTTTGACGTACCTCCCAACCTACCAAATAGGAAAACCTACTATTTGGTAGTAGTCTTGGAAAATCCAACGTACATAATACCCTCCCTCACGCCGGACCCCTGCCCATCCGCGTTCTTCTGCTGACGTGAGATGTGATAACAAGAGAGGGTCGCTCATGCGCACGTTCGACAGTGATCTGCACATGACGGAACACGGGATGGGCCTTAAGCGGTAACTAAGGTAAACCCCTTTTTCTTCTCTTCTATGCTTTTTTCACCTTCGGTGGTAGTTTTGGTTAATGTACAACGTCTCCTAGAGCAAGATAAGGAGTAGACTCTAGACGTTTTCTTTTTAACCGCGGTTGGAATGACGACATAGCAGTCAAAATAGACAAGTCGTCATTGCAATTAGGTTAATAGCCTTGACGTTGGATTTTCCAAGACTACTACCAAATAGTAGGTTTTCCTATTTGGTAGGTTGGGAGGTACGTCAAACCTCCCAATTTCTTTATCCTCCCCATTTCCCCAGCTAACCTAATCCCACAAGGACCCCAATGGAAATACGCCTAATGGCCTTATTGGGCTATCCTTAGTTGGAATTATGTAAGGCTGGTACATGTCATATTTATAACATACTATGTGGTACCAACTCTGTAAATTGCTAACTGAATAAATATTATTATTATTATTATTATTCACCTGCCCTTCTCTCTCATGTTTAGCCACAACTATTAGTAGATCGTGTTCACCTGCCCTTCTCTCTCATGTTTAGCCACAACTATAGTACAGTATACCGTGTTCACCTGCCCTTCTCTCTCATGTTTAGCCACAACTATAGTACAGTATACCGTGTTCACCTGCCCTTCTCTCTCATGTTTAGCCACAACTATAGTACAGTATACCGTGTTCACCTGCCCTTCTCTCTCATGTTTAGCCACAACTATAGTACAGTATACCGTGTTCACCTGCCCTTCTCTCTCATGTTTAGCCACAACTATAGTACAGTATATCGTGTTCACCTGCTCTTCTCTCTCATGTTTAGCCACAACTATAGTACAGTATACCGTGTTCACCTGCCCTTCTCTCTCATGTTTAGCCACAACTATAGTACAGTATACCGTGTTCACCTGCCCTTCTCTCTCATGTTTAGCCACAACTATAGTACAGTATATCGTGTTCACCTGCCCTTCTCTCTCATGTTTAGCCACAACTATAGTACAGTATACCGTGTTCACCTGCCCTTCTCTCTCATGTTTAGCTACAACTATAGTACAGTATATCGTGTTCACCTGCCCTTCTCTCTCATGTTTAGCCACAACTATTAGTAGATCGTGTTCACCTGCCCTTCTCTCTCATGTTTAGCCACAACTATAGTACAGTATACCGTGTTCACCTGCCCTTCTCTCTCATGTTTAGCCACAACTATAGTACAGTATACCGTGTTCACCTGCCCTTCTCTCTCATGTTTAGCCACAACTATAGTACAGTATACCGTGTTCACCTGCCCTTCTCTCTCATGTTTAGCCACAACTATTAGTAGATCATGTTCACCTGCCCTTCTCTCTCATGTTTAGCCACAACTATAGTACAGTAGATCATGTTCACCTGCCCTTCTCTCTCATGTTTAGCCACAACTATAGTACAGTAGATCGTGTTCACCTGCCCTTCTCTCTCATGTTTAGCCACAACTATAGTACAGTAGATCGTGTTCACCTGCCCTTCTCTCTCATGTTTAGCCACAACTATAGTACAGTATACCGTGTTCACCTGCCCTTCTCTCTCATGTTTAGCCACAACTATAGTACAGTAGATCGTGTTCACCTGCCCTTCTCTCTCATGTTTAGCCACAACTATAGTACAGTATACCGTGTTCACCTGCCCTTCTCTCTCATGTTTAGCCACAACTATAGTACAGTAGATAGTGTTCACCTGCCCTTCTCTCTCATGTTTAGCCACAACTATAGTACAGTATACCGTGTTCACCTGCCCTTCTCTCTCATGTTTAGCCACAACTATAGTACAGTATACCGTGTTCACCTGCCCTTCTCTCTCATGTTTAGCCACAACTATAGTACAGTAGATCGTGTTCACCTGCCCTTCTCTCTCATGTTTAGCCACAACTATAGTACAGTATACCGTGTTCACCTGCCCTTCTCTCTCATGTTTAGCCACAACTATAGTACAGTATACCGTGTTCACCTGCCCTTCTCTCTCATGTTTAGCCACAACTATAGTACAGTATACCGTGATCACCTGCCCTTCTCTCTCATGTTTAGCCACAACTATAGTACAGTATACCGTGTTCACCTGCCCTTCTCTCTCATGTTTAGCCACAACTATAGTACAGTATACCGTGTTCACCTGCCCTTCTCTCTCATGTTTAGCCACAACTATAGTACAGTATACCGTGATCACCTGCCCTTCTCTCTCATGTTTAGCCACAACTATAGTACAGTATACCGTGTTCACCTGCCCTTCTCTCTCATGTTTAGCCCCAACTATAGTACAGTATACCGTGTTCACCTGCCCTTCTCTCTCATGTTTAGCCACAACTATAGTACAGTATACCGTGATCACCTGCCCTTCTCTCTCATGTTTAGCCACACCTATAGTACAGTATACCGTGTTCACCTGCCCTTCTCTCTCATGTTTAGCCACAACTATTAGTAGATCGTGTTCACCTGCCCTTCTCTCTCATGTTTAGCCACAACTATAGTAGATCGTGTTCACCTGCCCTTCTCTCTCATATTTAGCCACAACTATAGTACAGTATACCGTGTTCACCTGCCCTTCTCTCTCATGTTTAGCCACAACTATAGTACAGTAGATCGTGTTCACCTGCCCTTCTCTCTCATGTTTAGCCACAACTATAGAACAGTATACCGTGTTCACCTGCCTTTCTCTCTCATGTTTAGCCACAACTATAGTACAGTATATCGTGTTCACCTGCCCTTCTCTCTCATGTTTAGCCACAACTATAGTACAGTATACCGTGTTCACCTGCCCTTCTCTCTCATGTTTAGCCACAACTATTAGTAGATCGTGTTCACCTGCCCTTCTCTCTCATGTTTAGCCACAACTATAGTACAGTATATCGTGTTCACCTGCCCTTCTCTCTCATGTTTAGCCACAACTATTAGTAGATCGTGTTCACCTGCCCTTCTCTCTCATGTTTAGCCACAACTATTAGTAGATCGTGTTCACCTGCCCTTCTCTCTCATGTTTAGCCACAACTATAGTACAGTATACCGTGTTCACCTGCCCTTCTCTCTCATGTTTAGCCACAACTATAATACAGTAGATCGTGTTCACCTGCCCTTCTCTCTCATGTTTAGCCACAACTATAGTACAGTAGATCGTGTTCACCTGCCCTTCTCTCTCATGTTTAGCCACAACTATAGTACAGTATACCGTGTTCACCTGCCTTTCTCTCTCATGTTTAGCCACAACTATAGTACAGTATACCGTGTTCACCTGCCCTTCTCTCTCATGTTTAGCCACAACTATTAGTAGATCGTGTTCACCTGCCCTTCTCTCTCATGTTTAGCCACAACTATAGTACAGTATACCGTGTTCACCTGCCCTTCTCTCTCATGTTTAGCCACAACTATAGTACAGTAGATCGTGTTCACCTGCCCTTCTCTCATGTTTAGCCACAACTATTAGTAGATCGTGTTCACCTGCCCTTCTCTCTCATGTTTAGCCACAACTATAGTACAGTATATCGTGTTCACCTGCCCTTCTCTCTCATGTTTAGCCACAACTATAGTACAGTATACCGTGTTCACCTGCCCTTCTCTCTCATGTTTAGCCACAACTATAGTACAGTATACCGTGTTAACCTTGTGACGCATGTCGAGTATGAGCATGCTGTACAGAACGCCCAGTCAGGCCCCACTCTCGCTAGGATCGTCAGGGCAGGAACTTTGGCTGTAGTCTGTGTAGAGTTTCCTAACTCAGTTTATGTGAACCGTTGTACTATAAGTATTATCATTATGTATTTTGTTTTCTTCTGAGTCAACGAGTTCTATTTTATATCATTGTATATATGTATTGTGTGTGGGACTTATATATGATGATGAGAGAGAGAGTTATGTGGCGCCGGCCGGTGAGCGCGCCACGAGGTGTGTAGGCCTCACTCCCTCCTTCCTCCTCCCTTCCTCCCTTTCAGCGCGTGGGAAGTTCTTTGTCGATCCCAGATTGAGAGAATATGACGTCATGATTGCCAGTGGGCGGTCCTTAAGTAGTTTGAGATAATATGCCGCTAGAGGGCCGAGTATAAAAAGAGAGGTTTTTGCCACCATGCTTCAGAACTCATCAGGCAAAGCGACCTCTCATATCCCTTGCAACTATCCATATTCTTCCGACTGATGTGAACTTTCTCTACTCTCTGAACAGCCTACCTTCTTCTCTTCTCGTCCCTGTATAACCTCAATGACCCCTTTGGTGCAGATTTAGTCAGCCAAAGTATTATCGCTTGAGTTCTCACGAGATAAGTGCCTGTTAGATAGCCTATTTTTGGAAGGGTTAACTAGAATAGGATTGATTGATGTTTGTTGCACTCGTATATGCATTTCCCTGTGTGCGATTATTCATGTTCCTGTTTTCTGCTGGTTTAGGCAATGCTAGACTGGGATAGGGTTCCTCGAGTTGTGATTTCCTATGAGTGCTAGGTTGGTTGAACCAGCACAATTGCAACGGAGACGTGGGAAGCCTAGGGGGTCTTTTTGATTGTGTACCGTGGGAGTTTAGCACTGTGTTGCGAGTGAGGGCTTTTGCCTGTGCCACCCAACACTGTGCTATCTCATTTGCTTGACTTTGAGAGGATCGCCAGGAGAGAACCAGATACTAGTGATCTGGATCTCTCAAGAGAGCATCCCGTCAATTACCGTAATTTGGCCGCACAGTCTTAAGGACCTCGCTAGGCTACGAGCCGCTTGCTCAGCCATTGTCTCTTAACCTTAGATATCCCAG
The DNA here is from genome assembly GCA_037953745.1 of Lithodes maja. NCBI lineage: Eukaryota > Metazoa > Arthropoda > Malacostraca > Decapoda > Lithodidae > Lithodes > Lithodes maja. The sequence goes on along the minus strand of JBAKBP010028591.1, from coordinate 17,205 downwards.
CTAGACTTTGCTCGACCAGCAGATACAGCATAGTATTGAAGCTTCTCCTTATGTATATTATTGTTTAAGCACTATTGATTTCATGTGTGGCACGCTTAGTTACTTCAGAGATTAGTGGCCCACGAGCACAATCTTAGTAGGCTATTGCCAGTGCATTGTCGGAGTACTTCTTCTTAATGTTTGCCATATCCTATTGCTTATTCTTATAATTCTTCTTATGTCAATTTAAAGCCTTTAATTACCAGTGAGTTATTCATTAAATTGCTGTTCAAAATCCGATACTTACTTCTTATGAGTATTCGAGAAGCATCTAACTTATCAGAAGATTCCTTGCTTGATGCTCGAGGACTATTGTTTAACGTAACGTAATAGTGCCGATCCGAAGTAGAGGGTGGAGGACTTCTTAAGTTCTTAGTTCAAGGGTGGATTACTTCGGCTTCGGCCAACACTATTCTTTAGTGTTGTAGTACTTTCTTCTTTGTTTGATTGTTGACCAGACTAGATAACTCCCGTCTTGTTATTAGTCTGTTGTGTGAAACGCTAGTACCGAGTTCTTGTATACCCCGTTATAGCAGATAGAACTCTGGAGGGTAGTGGCGTTTTTTGTTCGGCTGGCAGTACTCTGGGGTTGGGATCGTGTGTTTCCGTTGTGGCAGCGAGCCATACTCGAGTCCTGTGTAAGAGCCCTAGTGTACCCGAGTGCCCGGTCGTAACAAATGGCGACCTTGCTTAGGATTTTGTGAACAGTATAATTTTTTGCAGAGTTGTACAACATTTGTTTGTTCGTACTTTAGCGTACATATTGAAGAATATTTTTTTTTGTAAGGCAATTAGGAGAGCATTTAAGAGACTCCAGTTAATTTAGTAATTAGTGCTTACATAAGGGAGTTTAACACTTTTGTCTCGAGAATTTTTTGGTGAACTTCAGTATGTCGGGCCCTAGTACTGACGAGGAGCGAGAGATGCTAAGTGAGGAGGTGCCGTTAGTAACTAGTGAGGAGGATGCTAGACTTTTTGTGAGTAAGCAGTACCATGTGACGGAGGAGAGGCTGACTGGGGTGAATGTTTATGGCTTGCACCTGATAGCCAAGGTTTTGGGTCTATCCAATGTAGGAGGGATGTCCAAGGGGGAGCTGATTTCCTGGGTGTTGCGTGGGCGACATGGGGTTTCGGAGGAGAGGGCGTTTGGGGGGGTTCCTCCCCAGATCCCCTCTCACTCGACTCCCACAGTGCCGTCCACTCAGTTGCCGGAGGTTAGCACTCTCCCACAGAGGGATGAGCATTGGAAGATTGGAGTGCCCTCGGGCGGTGCGTATGGTGGTTCCCCAGTTCTTGCCCCCCCTCCTTCAGTAGTGGCAGCTCCCTCTTCCTGCCTGTCTCCAGATATGATATTTAGACTTGAGCTTGCTAAAATTGAGTCTAGGAAGTATGAGATTGAGGCTGAGTCTAGGAAGCAGGAGAAGGAGATTGAGGCTGAGACTAGGAGGCAGGAGAATGAGACTAGGAAGCAGGAGAATGAGACTAGGAAGCAGGAGAAGGAGATTGAGGCTGAGATTAGGAGGCATGAGGCTGAGCTTAGATACGACTCAGAGAAATATTGTGCTCAAATAGATTTAGATAAGACTCGTGCAGAGTCGACAGGGATTCGGATGGGCCGTGAGGGCCAAGTAAGAGAACAGTCCTTGTCCCACTTAGTCAAATTGGTGCCGGCATTTAGTGAAACTGAAGTCACAGAATTTTTTAATCGTTTTGAGAAGAAGTGTAGGGAGCATAATTGGCCTGAAGAGAAGTGGGCAGCTCTAGTCTCCTCAAGACTTACGGGTAAGGGTCTGAAGGCTTATGATGCACTGCCTTTAGAGTCTTGCATTGACTACCCAGTATTGAAGAGAGCTGTCCTACGGGCATACGAGTTGCAACCAGAAACATATCGATTGAAGTTTCGGGGTGTTACGAAGACTAGGAGGCGACCTTTCTTGAACATGCCCGGGACTTAAAAGATGCACTTGCTAACTGGACACGTTCTGAGAAAGCTGAGACGGCCGAACAGTTGACTGAGCTGTTTCTGCTCGAGCAGTTTTATAAGTGTACTGGTGCAGATATGACTTTAACTATTAAAGAAAAGAACCCTAAAACTCTACAGGAGGCAGCTGAGATGGCTGACCTCCGGCTATCATTAATTCGTGGGTGCGGGTCTGCCCAGCGTAGTGAGGCAGGTAACAAGGGGCGTGACACCCCACCCCCCCGAGTTAGTGATATACATTATGCAAACAAGTACAAGAGCTATAATACCAAGACTGACCACAAGACTAACACCGTCCCATTTAAGAAGGGGCCGGGCCCTTCCCAGTACCAAGGGAAGCCCAGAGGGGAGTTGGAGTGTTATCTTTGTCATGAAAAGGGGCACTTTGCAAGAGTCTGTCCTAGCAAACCACCTACAGCAGCTGTGTCTTTGGCCTGCAACATTGGTGTGTCTCCGAAGTCTTCTGAGTTTGCCCGGGGCAGTTCGTCAGAGGCTGAGGCACAGCCAATGCAGAAACACCTGAGAGGCTCGAACCCTGCTCAGGATGTTTTTTGCGACCATAGAGGACGGGGTTGCGTGATGTGGGCGGGGCGCAAGCATGGAGTAGAGGTCTTGCGTGATACAGGTGCTTCCCAGACTCTGATGAACAATTTGACTGGCTACCCTATAAATGCGGCTCGGGTGGTAGTGGTGCAGGTATTAATGCAACTCGGTCATACCCGCTGGTGCGGTTGGAGTTGGAGGTGGATGGTGTGACACGTGAATTGGATGTCGGGATTGTGGAGAAACTGCCAGTGGAGGGCGTCGACCTTCTTCTCGGCAACGACTTTGCAATGCCCGCTTCTGAGGTTCTACCCTTAGTCGTTGCCGAGAGGACGGCCGACGTGAGTAGGGAAGAGCAAGAGTGGGTCGAGCGGTGCCAGGCACAACCCATGGCGTGTGTTGTCACCCGAGCTCGGGCAGATAAAGTGTCACAGCCTGGTCCTCCGTCTTCAGACCAGCAGAGGAACGATCAACAGGAGGAGGCTAAAGCTGGAGTTGGTTTTAAGAGTTTTGACTCGGCGGCTCTCCTGGGTGATTTAGTATTGGCACCTATGTTAGAGTCTGGAGAGGCCCCAGGACCTGTCACAGCTAGTGAGGAGGTAGGGCCGGAAGAGACTCCGAGGCAGCAACGTTGCACACAGAGAGAAAAAAGGATTGCTCAGTTTGATATTGGGGAAGGATTTGGGTTGCTTCGGAAGCATCTAGACAGGTTGGTTCCCTCAGATATTTGTAAACTGCAGTTGGAGGATCCGGAAGTTCAGAAGTGTGGTAATGGTGCTGTCGAGATTAAACACGAGGACGGGGAAGCATGTCATGTGAACCTGTTGGAGGAGTTTGTGAGGCAACCACCTGAGCAGCCTACTGTCCCTGCGTTGGTCTGCCGCGGCCAAGGTGGAGAAGGAGAGGGGGGCAGTAGGGCACAGGTGGAGGAGAGTAGGGATTGTCATGTCTCGGCGAAGCAGTGGGCGGGGGACACGAGTCTGGTGGCGGTGGAAGTGCTAGAGCACCTGCCTGAGCAGCAGTGTGCAGCACTCCAGCACCAGCTCGGTTCATACCCCACTGGTCGTGCCGAGCCCCTGAGTCTCACAACTCGGGCGGTGCGAGATGTTCCGCAGGCAGGTCATGTGACTGTTAAAAGACCGTTAGCCTCGTTGTTTCGGTGGTTTAAGGTGGGCGACGAGGCCTTGGCATGGTTGCCAGGTCAGGGTCGACCCATGGCTGCCAAGGGTGGTGGTCAAAAGGAGGACATTGAGCAGATTGGTAGGGTCGGCTGTGGTATCGCAGTGCCCGGTCGTCACATAGCCTCCCAATGCTGCTCTAGTCTAATGCAACAGCCCTACCACAGACCGACTGTATCTGGCCATGTCGCTAAAAGCGGTGATGCTGCGCAGGCAGATGTCGTCACAAGGAATGTGGGGTGCGCATGTACGGTATCGGCGGGGAAGCCTTAGCTATAATGAACTGTGGGAGTGACTGCACGGGTGGTACTGATTGTCCCTCTCATGACCTGGCTGTTCTAGGGACGAAGGTGGAGAAGGAGGGAGACTACAGGTTAGAAGCTGCGGTCTCGGCTGGGTTGTGGGAGGGCACTAGGCATGTTGTTCGTGGAGACAGTGCAAGGCAGTTATTTACTAGGCTATGGCAGTACTTTCGCATGTTTGTTGCTTCTCCAGGCCTGAGGTACGGGGTAGAATCCGACATGCAGGCTGGAGATAGTGCAAGGCTCAGTTTAATTCCCTGCCGTATAAATCCTGCTCGACAGCCTATGGTGCAAGCAGAGCTGGATTACGTGTGGACGAAGGATCTGAGGGATAAGGAATGTCGTGAGTGGTCGTTGCTTGTAACTTTGTCCGAGCGTGCTAAAGAGGTATGTGGTTTTGTTGTGGACGGGAGTACCTACCAGTGCAATGTTGTGCCTGACGGACTTAAGAATGCACCAGCAACGTGTCAGAGCCTGATGAATGAAAGTGAAAAGGACGATGATGCGCTGGGGCATTTCGAGATCTATGTTCCAGCCTATGGTCCGGTCGGTGTAGTTTACCCAGATCATTACCCTCTCGAGATCTTGGACCAGTTTCACAATCGGAATATGAGGCTGACCAGGTGGTCACTAAGGTTATTGGTATATAACCTGGACATAAGCCATATTGCCGGTTGTGACAACGAGGTTGCATGTGGTCGTTCAGGGGTATATGATCCTGGGTAAATTGACACACGGGTAGCCTCCTGCTTTGGTTTGAGTAGTATTTTGCGCTTGGTGCTTGTTGGCTCGCGGTTGTAGCCCAGCGTATTGGGTCGTAAAGCAGGAGTTGAGCGTTTGGTATAGAAGAAAATAGGCTGCCCTTATAGTGCAGCCGGGAAAAAACATATTAAAATATAAAAATCATATAAAAACTCTTTCTTTTTGATGAAGATAATTGTATAAGTTTGTCATAGCCTGTAGTGTTTGAGTAGTCCACGAACTATCAAACGGCTGAGCTGCTGTAAGCTCGCTCTGGGAGCATGATATTATGTCTTTTACTATTGTTGGGAGGAGTTATGAAATGTGAATTTTTTTTTATAAGATGTGTTTTAGTGATAAACTCAGCGTTGTTTTAGTGCCATGCGGTCGCTGGGTGTGAGGGGTTTGATGGGGTTCTGTATATCAGATTTTAGCTCAGGGTTGAGCAAGTAAAATCTTGGGGGAGGTGTGACGCATGTCGAGTATGAGCATGCTGTACAGAACGCCCAGTCAGGCCCCACTCTCGCTAGGATCGTCAGGGCAGGAACTTTGGCTGTAGTCTGTGTAGAGTTTCCTAACTCAGTTTATGTGAACCGTTGTACTATAAGTATTATCATTATGTATTTTGTTTTCTTCTGAGTCAACGAGTTCTATTTTATATCATTGTATATATGTATTGTGTGTGGGACTTATATATGATGATGAGAGAGAGAGTTATGTGGCGCCGGCCGGTGAGCGCGCCACGAGGTGTGTAGGCCTCACTCCCTCCTTCCTCCTCCCTTCCTCCCTTTCAGCGCGTGGGAAGTTCTTTGTCGATCCCAGATTGAGAGAATATGACGTCATGATTGCCAGTGGGCGGTCCTTAAGTAGTTTGAGATATGCCGCTAGAGGGCCGAGTATAAAAAGAGAGGTTTTTGCCACCATGCTTCAGAACTCATCAGGCAAAGCGACCTCTCATATCCCTTGCAACTATCCATATTCTTCCGACTGATGTGAACTTTCTCTACTCTCTGAACAGCCTACCTTCTTCTCTTCTCGTCCCTGTATAACCTCAATGACCCCTTTGGTGCAGATTTAGTCAGCCAAAGTATTATCGCTTGAGTTCTCACGAGATAAGTGCCTGTTAGATAGCCTATTTTTGGAAGGGTTAACTAGAATAGGATTGATTGATGTTTGTTGCACTCGTATATGCATTTCCCTGTGTGCGATTATTCATGTTCCTGTTTTCTGCTGGTTTAGGCAATGCTAGACTGGGATAGGGTTCCTCGAGTTGTGATTTCCTATGAGTGCTAGGTTGGTTGAACCAGCACAATTGCAACGGAGACGTGGGAAGCCTAGGGGGTCTTTTTGATTGTGTACCGTGGGAGTTTAGCACTGTGTTGCGAGTGAGGGCTTTTGCCTGTGCCACCCAACACTGTGCTATCTCATTTGCTTGACTTTGAGAGGATCGCCAGGAGAGAACCAGATACTAGTGATCTGGATCTCTCAAGAGAGCATCCCGTCAATTACCGTAATTTGGCCGCACAGTCTTAAGGACCTCGCTAGGCTACGAGCCGCTTGCTCAGCCATTGTCTCTTAACCTTAGATATCCCAGCTAGACTTTGCTCGACCAGCAGATACAGCATAGTATTGAAGCTTCTCCTTATGTATATTATTGTTTAAGCACTATTGATTTCATGTGTGGCACGCTTAGTTACTTCAGAGATTAGTGGCCCACGAGCACAATCTTAGTAGGCTATTGCCAGTGCATTGTCGGAGTACTTCTTCTTAATGTTTGCCATATCCTATTGCTTATTCTTATAATTCTTCTTATGTCAATTTAAAGCCTTTAATTACCAGTGAGTTATTCATTAAATTGCTGTTCAAAATCCGATACTTACTTCTTATGAGTATTCGAGAAGCATCTAACTTATCAGAAGATTCCTTGCTTGATGCTCGAGGACTATTGTTTAACGTAACGTAATAGTGCCGATCCGAAGTAGAGGGTGGAGGACTTCTTAAGTTCTTAGTTCAAGGGTGGATTACTTCGGCTTCGGCCAACACTATTCTTTAGTGTTGTAGTACTTTCTTCTTTGTTTGATTGTTGACCAGACTAGATAACTCCCGTCTTGTTATTAGTCTGTTGTGTGAAACGCTAGTACCGAGTTCTTGTATACCCCGTTATAGCAGATAGAACTCTGGAGGGTAGTGGCGTTTTTTGTTCGGCTGGCAGTACTCTGGGGTTGGGATCGTGTGTTTCCGTTGTGGCAGCGAGCCATACTCGAGTCCTGTGTAAGAGCCCTAGTGTACCCGAGTGCCCGGTCGTAACAACCTGCCCTTCTCTCTCATGTTTAGCCACATCTATAGTACAGTATACCGTGTTCACCTGCCCTTCTCTCTCCTGTTTAGCCACATCTATAGTACAGTATACCGTGTTCACCTGCCCTTCTCTCTCATGTTTAGCCACAACTATAGTACAGTATACCGTGTTCACCTGCCCTTCTCTCTCATGTTTAGCCACAACTATTAGTAGATCATGTTCACCTGCCCTTCTCTCTCATGTTTAGCCACAACTATAGTACAGTATACCGTGTTCACCTGCCCTTCTCTCTCATGTTTAGCCACAACTATAGTACAGTATATCGTGTTCACCTGCCCTTCTCTCTCATGTTTAGCCACAACTATAGTACAGTATATCGTGTTCACCTGCCCTTCTCTCTCATGTTTAGCCACAACTATAGTACAGTAGATCGTGTTCACCTGCCCTTCTCTCTCATGTTTAGCCACAACTATAGTACAGTAGATCGTGTTCACCTGCCCTTCTCTCTCATGTTTAGCCACAACTATAGTACAGTATGCCGTGTTCACCTGCCTTTCTCTCTCATGTTTAGCCACAACTATAGTACAGTATACCGTGTTCACCTGCCCTTCTCTCTCATGTTTAGCCACAACTATTAGTAGATCGTGTTCACCTGCCCTTCTCTCTCATGTTTAGCCACAACTATAGTACAGTATACCGTGTTCACCTGCCCTTCTCTCTCATGTTTAGCCACAACTATAGTACAGTAGATCGTGTTCACCTGCCCTTCTCTCTCATGTTTAGCCACAACTATAGTACAGTATACCGTGTTCACCTGCCCTTCTCTCATGTTTAGCCACAACTATTAGTAGATCGTGTTCACCTGCCCTTCTCTCTCATGTTTAGCCACAACTATAGTACAGTAGATCGTGTTCACCTGCCCTTCTCTCTCATGTTTAGCCACAACTATAGTACAGTAGATCGTGTTCACCTGCCCTTCTCTCTCATGTTTAGCCACAACTATAGTACAGTATACCGTGTTCACCTGCCCTTCTCTCTCATGTTTAGCCACAACTATAGTACAGTATACCGTGTTCACCTGCCCTTCTCTCTCATGTTTAGCCACATCTATAGTACAGTATACCGTGTTCACCTGCCCTTCTCTCTCCTGTTTAGCCACATCTATAGTACAGTATACCGTGTTCACCTGCCCTTCTCTCTCATGTTTAGCCACAACTATAGTACAGTATACCGTGTTCACCTGCCCTTCTCTCTCATGTTTAGCCACAACTATTAGTAGATCATGTTCACCTGCCCTTCTCTCTCATGTTTAGCCACAACTATAGTACAGTATACCGTGTTCACCTGCCCTTCTCTCTCATGTTTAGCCACAACTATAGTACAGTATATCTTGTTCACCTGCCCTTCTCTCTCATGTTTAGCCACAACTATAGTACAGTATATCGTGTTCACCTGCCCTTCTCTCTCATGTTTAGCCACAACTATAGTACAGTAGATCGTGTTCACCTGCCCTTCTCTCTCATGTTTAGCCACAACTATAGTACAGTATACCGTGTTCACCTGCCCTTCTCTCTCATGTTTAGCCACAACTATAGTACAGTATACCGTGTTCACCTGCCCTTCTCTCTCATGTTTAGCCACAACTATAGTACAGTATATCGTGTTCACCTGCCCTTCTCTCTCATGTTTAGCCACAACTATTAGTAGATCGTGTTCACCTGCCCTTCTCTCTCATGTTTAGCCACAACTATTAGTAGATCGTGTTCACCTGCCCTTCTCTCTCATGTTTAGCCACAACTATTAGTAGATCGTGTTCACCGGATGGACAATGTAATCTCGACACTGTAGGGGAGATGGACCGTTTCTTTGGTCTATTTATTCATTTATTTTTTTAGTTTCCTCGCTAAACCTCCGTCAAGCTTAGAAAATCACCCCCTAGACCCCCGGCCGAAGGCCGATTTCTCTTAAAATATCAAGTTCTCTATCGCTCGCCCGGAAAATATCAACACCTATATGGCACAAAAGGTCTTACCATTGAGAAGACCTATATTCCTTCCATTGTTGCTGGGTTGAAGAAGGTGCTGATGAGACCCCCCTCCCCTCCCCCTTAAAGACCTATACTCCTTCCATTGTTGCTGGGTTGAAGAAGGTGCTGATGAGACCCCCCCCCCCCCCCCTCCCCCTTAAAGACCTATACTCCTTCCATTGTTGTTGGGTTGAAGAAGGTGCTGATGAGACCCCCCCCCCCCCCTCCCCCTTAAAGACCTATACTCCTTCCATTGTTGTTGGGTTGAAGAAGGTGCTGATGAGACCCCCCCCCCCCTCCCCCTTAAAGACCTATACTCCTTCCATTGTTGTTGGGTTGAAGAAGGTGCTGATGAGACCCCCCCCCCTCCCCCTTAAAGACCTATACTCCTTCCATTGTTGCTGGGTTGAAGAAGGTGCTGATGAGACCCCCCCCCCCCCTCCCCCTTAAAGACCTATACTCCTTCCATTGTTGTTGGGTTGAAGAAGGTGCTGATGAGACCCCCCCCCCTCCCCCTTAAAGACCTATACTCCTTCCATTGTTGCTGGGTTGAAGAAGGTGCTGATGAACCCCCCCCCCCCCCCTTAAAGACCTATACTCCTTCCATTGTTGCTGGGTTGAAGAAGGTGCTGATGAGACCCCCCTCCCCCTTAAACAAAAAAAACCCACCCACCCAAGACCCTTCTTCAAGATAAATTTGTACATTTTTCGATAGTCCTCTTAATTTACAGGCTCGCTATAGCTCGCTAGGAAAATATCGACACCTAAATTACACAAACAGTCCTAATATTGGCAAATAAATGGGGAGAAAGGTCTTAAAATCGCCAAACTAAGAGGGCGAACGTCTTAAAATATCAAAACTAATGGGGCTAAACATGAGGAAGAAGGGGGACCAGAAAAAACGACCCACCTCCCCTTAAAATTAACGAAATATTGGGGCGAAAGGTCTTGAAATCGACACACTAATAGGCCAATGTTACTCAAAATGTCAAGACTAATGAGGCTAAACATGAGGGAGAAAGGGTCCAGAATAAGCAACTACCTCCCTCTTAATCTTCTACCTTGAACCTCCACCTCTCTCTCTCTCTCTCTCTCTTTTTTTTGTTTCTCTCTCACTTTATCTTTCTCTCTCTCTCTCTCTCTCCCCCCCCCCCCCCCCAACAAGACCTATGCTCCTTCCATTGTTGCTGGGTTGAAGAAGGAACCCCCCCCCCCCCTTCGAGATAAATGTGTACATTTTTCCTCCAAATTGCAGGCTTGCTATTGCTCGGCAGCATAAAAATCGACACCTAAAAAGGTCTTAAAATCACCTAACTGTTGGGGGTGAATGTCTTAAAAGCTCAAAACTGATTAGGCTAAGAATATATATATATATATATATATATATACGGTATATATATATATATATATATTATATTGAGCTATACTGTCCAAATATGGTAACATGGAGAGTGAAATAAAAGAGAGAACAATACAAGGGAGAAAGGTGATTGGAGAACTTGATTGTATCCTGAAAGGAAGCCAGAGTTATTGATCCTAATGAGGCTCCGTGTACCTAAAACCACCTAACCTATGTATCAAAAAGAGCAAAGAATAAAGTGGAAAGAAGAGAAAAAGTGAGTGAAGAACAATGTGCATTGTGCTGCTTCCAACACTGATATCCTGGAAGGGAGACATGGACAGCAAGGGATGAAGACCTCATCAAACTGAGATCTGTGGAGAGGAGTTATTTAAGAATGGCAGCTGGAGGGAAGAGGCGAGATGGACAAAGTAAGAGGGAAGTGTAGGAGTCTTCTCGAATGGAAGAACAGGCTTTGGGCATTGAATGTGGAGTGGTTGAGTGGATCAGAAGTACTTTGAGGTGGTTCAGCCATGTTCAAAGAATGGATGCAGACAAAATGTCAAGCAAGATCCTCCATTCCACCATCACCACTTCCACCACCTCTCATCTCCACCACCACCACCACCATCACCTCTCATCTCCACCACCACCAACACCAACACCCTCCTCCCCAACCATCACCAGCTCTCAACCCCCCCCCCCCCCCCACCTCACCAATCCTAAAGGGGTTGAAATAGGGGAGCTATCCCCCCGCCAAAGGCGGCTTTCTAGGGCCTTTCCTAGCTGATGCTGAGAGGATTGGGTTCTAGTCATGTGGTGATGGGCTGGTCTATCAGAGTGAGAACTGAGCGATCTCTGCCATACCCATAGCTTACTCTGACTGTTCCTTTTACTTATATATTTTCTAGATCTCAAGTGACGGTATCTCTAACGTGGATTGACCTCCCAATCTACCAAGATTGGAAGCCAAAGCGTCACATTTTTCCTTTGCCCCTCAACTTTCTCTTCATAATTGCTGAGGGGCACAGGGCCCTGGGTGGGGCTTTGGTTTCCCGGGCGTTTCCGCACCCTCCTCAGCTCCCCGCCATGGAGTGGCTTCGGTTACCCAGGCTTTATTGTGGTCGGCAGGGAGGGTTCTGTGGGGGCGCTCGGTTATGGCCTTGGCCTTGCTCGGGGCCTTGGGGCTGTTCGGCCAGGCAGCTTGGGGAACAACAACAACAGCAACAACATCCCCCTCCACTACCTCTCAACTACCCCTTCAACCTCGCCACCACCACCACCACCACCACCAACACCACCTCCACCTCTCTAACTTCTATCCAGCCTCCACCATTTATCCACTCTCTCTGGTGTTCACTTTGTGCTCTCTTCACAATTCAATTTGCTGAAGTGTTTTAGTTTTATGAATTTCCTCTATACCTTCTCCACAAGTTTTCCGTTTCTATATTTGGTCAGGGATTCAGGACAGTTTTTGTATATATATTTCGAAACGTTCTCTCTCTCTCTGTGCTTTCTGTGTAATAAAAAGAGGAAGAAATAAAAAAAACAAAATCAACATTGTCATGGCTATTTCTCTTCACTAGGCATTATATGAACAGTCGTAGTTTTCAATATTTTTTGTTTATCCTTTTCATGTATGCCTGTGTATACTGTATATTTCTTATTCATGAAATATATAGTATACATTTTTTTTCCTATGTGGATGAAGGAGGCAAAAGGCAAAGTTGCCTGTAACAAGTGTCTCCTCTCAAGTTGAAAGAGTGACAGAGACAGAATCAAGGCACGTTGGAGTAAAAATGTCTGGACACACGGAGCTTGAAGAAGCTTAAGTCATAGGATGAGGGAAAGACAGATTGAGGGAGAGAGTTCCAAAGCTTGCTTGTTAAGTAGAAGAAAAACTGGGAAAATGTGTCCAATCTTGGGTTTGAAAGTTAGACAGAATAGGGATGGGGGTGTGTTGAAAGGCGGGTGCCCCCCACTCTCAGTAAGGGGCACTGAAAGTATACACTGAAGAGCTCTGAAGAACATTGATTATTGTAATAGCGGTAGCAGAGTTAGAACTATGCAACATTGCGGCGTGTAGAGAGAGATTGTAGGGAATATTTTCATTTCTCAAAATATATATATTTTGTCAAACTCTGAAGCATTTTCACTTTTTCAACCTATTGATTCGTCCATCTTGCAGTATATACTGTATATATTTTCACTAAAAAAAAAAAAAAAAAAAAAAAAAAAAAAAATATATATATATATATATATATATATATATATATATATATATATATATATATATACCGTACACAGCTTTCTCCTGAAGGCAAATGTTTTATTCTGTTGTGTTATATTTATATATTTATTTATTATTCTTTAGATTTCAAACAATATTTTCGCTTTTCCATGATTTTGCTCCCGTTCATCTTCCTCGACACTTCATGACTTTGGTCGTTTCTCATTCGTTCTTTTCTGTTTCCCCGCAAGCAATAAGTTGTTCGGTTGTTCTTGTTGTTCTTGTCGACTACACTCATAAATCTTCAGTGCTCTGTGAAAATATTATGGGTAGGCAAAGGGTACTAAAGTTTCTATGCTATTATACAGTTATGAAGGTATATTGGTGGTAATAATCTTATCTAATAGAAGGATAAAATGCTAAATCACCATCAATATACCCAATTATTGTACACACACACACACACACACACTATATTTTCCTCTCGCCACCTCCACCCTCTCTACCTTCACACACACACACACACACACACACACCTGTACATGCACTATACTACCTACCAACCATCAACACTATACATTTCGTTAAAGCCGGTATCACACGAGAGCTTTTATAGTCAACATTCGATGATCAACATTTTTCTGGCAACATATATGGAATATTTTGCACTGCTATCGGAAACTAGACTGATGATACATGAATTTAGGTAACGGTAATATTGTAACTGTCTACCTCACAAGCTGTCAGACCAGTGTTGAGGATAAATGTTAAGGGAAAACGCGCTCGTGTGATACCAGCTTAAGCTGTGTTAGTGCCCAACTATACTGGATAGTGGCATTTTAAACAAGGGTGTAGGCCAGTCTATGAGAATTTGGCATTTTTAAGGGGGTTCACCGGCTTTTTGTTATCTTTCTCTCCTTTTCTCTCTTTCCCTGGCTTGTATCCATTCGGCACCATTCAGCCAACTGTTTTAAGACGTTTATCCCCATCCAGGTGTCGATTTCTTAATGGCGAACGATAGCGAGCCAGCATTGTATGGAGAAATCCGGCTTCGCCGGAGAATTTTTTCTATCAAAAAAGGTACAAATTTAGCTTGCTGTCAAAACAAGAATATATACATGATGCCTCACTATCGCTCGCCAGGAAAATATTGACATCTAGATGGGGGGTAAGTGTCTTAAAACAGTAGGCTGAATGGGGCCGAATGGATACAAGCCAAAGAGAGAGGGAGAGAAAGAGAAACAAAAAGCGAGGTGGGCTCCCTTAACAAAGGTTGAATATAAACAATAAGATATGTACTGTAGAGCATGGACTAGATATAATGTTGACAATTAAGATAGTTGACTGATGATTAGGAGATAAGTATGCGGTAGTTAAAGACTTTAACCCTCTCCAACATATGACGCGATTTAGAGCCTATTGGGGATACTTTAAAGCCTTTGTTACCATCAGGTATATTTAGAAACCTTTAGTTTAGTTACTTCAACCTCTGCAGTTGTCTTTGAGTTAGCTGTGGGCAGAAAACTAATTTTGTAGAGGTAATTATAAGAGTGAGATAACATTATTTCTTATTGCTAATCTGGCAACCTCTGCGTCATAAATGCGTGAACGGGTACATTCCGAACCACCAAATGTCACCAAAAAACAGAACTAAATAAATAAATAAATAAAATTAATATATAAATATATACATACTACTACTAATAATAATAATAATAATAATAATAATAAAATAATAATAATAATAATAATAATAATAATAATAATAATAGTAAATACAAAAACAATTACAAGTTTCTATATGTAAATTTAGAACTAGAATAATAACGATTAGCATTCGGCCGAAATTTGATGAACTTTACTCCAAATTCTTTCAATAATTTCAATTCTTCCATTAATTAAATATAAGATCTTTTTGCTGGATTTTTATGATACCTTGTAATTGTAGTGAGGCAGTTTTAAGGTTTAAGATTTATTATATTTCAGCTACCTAACAGTATCTAGCTTCAGTCTAGTTTCCCAAGCCAATGCGATATAGCCTCACAATATTACGAGAAAAATCTTGCTCATCGAAAATTGCCTTAACACCTCATGTACCGGTGACGTCTTTTTAATTTGATTTCAGCTACATTTAGACGATTTTACGAAGCTCAAGAGGGATTTATGGTAGCTAAAATGATTAATTGAGATAATCTGCAGCCTTTTGATGTGTAAACGTTCTTCCTAAGCTGAACACAATCGTCTATTAGTTGCCAGAATATAATGAAACAGACACCGCCGGAACTGGAAGGGATAAAAAAAAACACACACACACACACACACACACATTTTGGTGCTGATTAGATATAATTGTGTATAACATTGCTATCTAGGAATGAATTAATGTAAAATATATAGGTAAGAAGGTGAATATAATATTATGCAAGGCTAGTGTTGATGAGTAGGGAGAAGTGGTTACTTTGTGAGAGGAACGGGTATTGATGTAGCTATCTGAGTGAATGAATGAATGATGGCTACAGATAATTAGGAGATTAGAGAGTTTTGGATAGAGGAAGAATAAGTTGAGAAATGGGAAGTACAGCAAAAAATAAAATGTAGCTACCTAGACCAGATCAGATGGCTGGAGTAAAATAGGAAAGAAGAGTAATTGGACAGAGGAAGAACAAGCTGAGAAGGGAGAAGTACAGTAGAAGACTGAAAGTTCTCGGGCTCAACCAAGTTGCTTCATTGTTCAGAAGCTACCTACCAGATAGCTGGAGTAAAATAGGAAAGAAGAGTAATTGGACAGAGGAAGAAGCTACTTAGGATTACAAACATGACTAATATAATTTATGTGCTCTACTGAACGGTCAAATTATATTACGGTAAACTACAGTATTTCAGTCCACTCCACCAACCCAGCTGCTTGTCGCTCCACTTCACCGCCACCCAAATTAATTCCTACTCTATCCTGTAGTGTCACTTTATTTTATGCCAAGCCGTCCTAGTGCCAACTCCGCCTCAGTGCCACTCAGCTGCAGAGACTCTTCACACAAACAAAATGAAATGGACAACGGTTGGCATTATGTATCTTGTCCTTATGAAACCACTATAGTCTGTTCTTTACCAGCTGACGGTAAATTTAACACTTCAGTAGCTGATTTCTCGAAACCTAATGGAAATATATTAAACTAGTATATACTGTATCTACATCATATACATACCAAGTTTTCATAATTGACACATATTTCAGTGCAAAATTATTGTAGTACCGGTAGCTAAAAAACCAAGAGCAAGATTTGACAATTTACCGTCAGCTGAAAAAAATAAAACAGACTATAGTAGCACTGGATACATTACAAGCAACTAGAGGGGCGGCAATCTGTAGAGCACATACCTCAGCCTACACTGGCTGCTTCTTGACCATTATTTTCATTGGCCAAAATGTTCTTCTGGTTTTGGGTTTCATGATATGATACAGATCGCCTCCTAAATTGCATCACTTCTTCCTTGGCGCATATCCTATCTGGTCACCAAATTTCGTGAAAATCGGTTCACAGCGCATATCCTGTATGCCCTCCAAATGTAATTAAACTCACCAGATCGCCTCCTAAATTGAACAACTTCTCCCTTGGTGCATAACCTATCTGCTCACCATAATGTGTGATAATCTTCGGATCCCCTAAATTGAATCACTTCTTCCTTGGTACATATCCTATCTGCCCACTGTATTTTGTGAAAATCGGTTCATACCTTTGTGAGATATCTTGTTTACAGATAAACAGACACAAAACAAACGGAGGCGAAAACATTACCTCCGTCCAACTTCGTTGGCGGAGGTTGGCTGCTGGCGAATTTCAGGATACTAGTATGAACAAGCAGTAATCATCAATATTTAGTAAACACAAGTTAGTATGCGTTTGTAGTACGGTAGCGCTAATAAGTCATCTCTCAGCTGTTATGGTGTTTGGCTCGCTCTGTGCTGTATTAATGTATGTCAGATGTTGAATAGGGTGTGTACGTGTAGGAACAGGTTTCTATATCTCATTCGAAATGAAGAAATCATGTTTAGGTATTGCTGATGCCAATTATTGATCAAAATTTACTTGGTGCGAAAACATCACTTATTTGGCCAACAGTTCACGCACATAAATTATATCCTATCAAAGTCAATACATTATACATTGATCACACAGTTGTATTTTGTGTACTTTTACTAAATACTGTACTGTATATAGATGTCTTCATCTTAAGCTTGTCTATAGCACGAAACTCGTAAGTGATCAAGTTGGATGTACCGTAAACAAAAATAGTTACAAAAAGTATAAATTGCAGGGACTTGTTGAAGCTTGGCATACTGAAGGGATCTATACCAATCCAGTGGCACTCCATCTCAGTGCCAGACCCCACAGTGCCAGCTGATGCTATTACATCCCCACCCTCCCCGATCCCCTCCAGAACCAACCATCCTAGTGCCACTCCACACAGAGCTATAGGGAGTCTTCAGTAAACACAGATTGGTACACTGACATCAATATTTACCTCTAT
>JBAKBP010028590.1:12500-28345 GCA_037953745.1 Lithodes maja | reverse complement strand
CGACCAAAAAACAATCTTTACACTAACGCTCTAAACATTCTGGAAGTGGGTCGAAATCTTATTGATAATACCTCCCAGACGTATGTTTCACCCGATTCATCCCGTTCACACCAGATTATTACAGCTCACCAGTGTAAAGATTGTTTTTTGGTCGAATGTACATGTCAAATATCTAATAACACGTCTTTCTTATACTGCTTTACCCTATCACGATTAAACATTTGCGGCAAAGAAATGGATTGAACAAATCTCTTTAACTCAAAATTGGATTAATTTTGCGTCTATACGCATCTTTTATTATGTATTTCACATTCTCCAAAACATTTAGCATTACAAGTATTTCAGTGAGTTGCCTTTGTAGTCTACCATTGGTCAACAAATAGAAGGAGAGAGAGAGAGAGAGAGAGAGAGAGAGAGAGAGAGAGAGAGAGAGAGAGAGAGAGAGAGAGAGAGAGAGAGAGAGAGAGAGAGGGGTACTCATGTTAGGGGCAGGTGTGTAAGCAATAAACCTGAGCCCCCTTTGCTCTCTCTCTCTCTCTCTCTCTCTCTCTCTCTCTCTCTCTCTCTCTCTCTCTCTCTCTCTCTCTCTCTCTCTCTCTCTGTCTCTCTCTCTATTTATATATATATATATATATATATATATATATATATATATATCTATCTATCTATATATATATATATATCTGTCTGTATGATCTATATCTATTTATCTATCTATCTTCTCTCGCTCTCTCTCTCACACTCTCTCTCTCTCACACACTCTCTCTCTCTCTGTAATACTGACCTCTACTGGCTGGTGGGTGAGGGGAGCGGTTGAACAGGAATTATTGTGGTCTTTTTTTTTTTTGTCTTCTCCTTTTTCCTCTTTCCTCTGTGTACTCTTCTTCATCTCTCAACCAAGCCTTCACCTTTCCTAACCTTATCTAAATTAAATACAAGCCAACCTCACCTAACTTAAACTAACCTACTCTACCGTATTAAATTAAATACAAGCCAACCTCACCTAACTTAAACTAACCTACTCTACCGTATTAAATTAAATACAAGCCAACCTCACCTAACTTAAACTAACCTACTCTACCGTATTAAATTAAATACAAGCCAACCTCACCTAACTTAAACTAACCTACTCTACCGTATTAAATTAAATAAAAGCCAACCTCACCTAACTTAAACTAACCTACTCTACCGTATTAAATTAAATACAAGCCAACCTCACCTAACTTAAACTAACCTACTCTACCGTATTAAATTAAATACAAGCCAACCTCACCTAACTTAAACTAACCTACTCTACCGTATTAAATTAAATACAAGCCAACCTCACCTAACTTAAACTAACCTACTCTACCGTATTAAATTAAATACAAGCCAACCTCACCTAACTTAAACTAACCTACTCTACCGTATTAAATTAAATACAAGCCAACCTCACCTAACTTAAACTAACCTACTCTACCGTATTAAATTAAATACAAGCCAACCTCACCTAACTTAAACTAACCTACTCTACCGTATTAAATTAAATACAAGCCAACCTCACCTAACTTAAACTAACCTACTCTACCGTATTAAATTAAATACAAGCCAACCTCACCTAACTTAAACTAACCTACTCTACCGTATTAAATTAAATACAAGCCAACCTCACCTAACTTAAACTAACCTACTCTACCGTATTAAATTAAATACAAGCCAACCTCACCTAACTTAAACTAACCTACTCTACCGTATTAAATTAAATACAAGCAACCTCACCTAACTTAAACTAACCTACTCTACCGTATTAAATTAAATACAAGCCAACCTCACCTAACTTAAACTAACCTACTCTACCGTATTAAATTAAATACAAGCCAACCTCACCTAACTTAAACTAACCTACTCTACCGTATTAAATTAAATACAAGCCAACCTCACCTAACTTAAACTAACCTACTCTACCGTATTAAATTAAATACAAGCCAACCTCACCTAACTTAAACTAACCTACTCTACCGTATTAAATTAAATACAAGCCAACCTCACCTAACTTAAACTAACCTACTCTACCGTATTAAATTAAATACAAGCCAACCTCACCTAACTTAAACTAACCTACTCTACCGTATTAAATTAAATACAAGCCAACCTCACCTAACTTAAACTAACCTACTCTACCGTATTAAATTAAATACAAGCCAACCTCACCTAACTTAAACTAACCTACTCTACCGTATTAAATTAAATACAAGCCAACCTCACCTAACTTAAACTAACCTACTCTACCGTATTAAATTAAATACAAGCCAACCTCACCTAACTTAAACTAACCTACTCTACCGTATGCTCATTTCAACCCTAAGTTAACCTTACACAGCATAACCTAATTTAACTTTATTAACCCATTCAGTACCAGGGACGTCCTTTTTTCATATTATGACTATTATTAAGGGGAGGTATTTAGTTTGTTCCCTAGACCTCCATCAACCTTAAAATTACACCCCCTCGAGTCCCTTTCAAGATAAATTTGTAAATTTTTCGGTAGAAAAATGTCCCGGCCAAAGGCCGGTTCCTCTTAAATTACAGGCTCGCTATCGCTCGCCAGGATAAAATAGACACCTGAATTGCACAAAAGGTCTTAATATGGGGTGGAAGTTCTTAAAATCGCTAAACTAATGGGGCAAGCGTTTTATAATATCAAAAGCAATGGGGCTAAACATGAGGGAGAAAGGGGTCAAGAAAACAATCCCTCAAGTGGAGACCTCCCCTTAAACGATTTTCTTCAGCTTAGGAAGGACCTCTAGCGATAATTAAGGCTTGAGACTATCTCAACCAACCCTTTCAACTACCACCGATGCTTCCTAAGCTGCATCAGAATATAGCGAGAATATAATTTAACACACGTCGCTGGTACTCAAAGGGTTAAGGGGAGGTTTCTAGTTTGTTTCCTACTCCTCCAGCAATCTTAAAATTTCACCCCCTTGATCCCCTTTCAAGCTAAATTTGTAAATTTTTCGGTAGAAAAATGTCCCGGCCGAAGGCCGATTACTCTTAAATTACAGGCTCGCTATCGCTCGCCAGGATAAAATCGACACCTAAATGGCACGAAAGGTCTTACAATTGACAGAATGGGGCGGAAATTCTTAAAAACCACCAAACTAATGGGGCAAACGTCTTACAATCTCAAAAGCAATGAGGCTAGACATGAGGGAGAAAAGGGGTCAAGAAAAAAGTCCCTCAAGTGGAAATCTCCCCTTAAGCACATTTGGCTGATTGACAAAATAACCCGAACACTATAGTTGTCAAGGAGGAAGGGGAATAAACCAATGCAACAAACCCTGTGTGGCACCTGCTTGTAAGAATGTTTGAGGGGAGATCTCCACTTAAGGGATTTTTTTCTTGACCCCTTTCTCCCTCATGTTTAGCCCCATTGCTTTTGATATAAAACGTTTGCCCCATTAGTTTAGCGATGTTAAGAACTTTCACCCCATATTAAGACCTTTCGTGCAATTCAGGTGTCGATTTTATCCTGGCGAGCGATAGCGAGCCTGTAATTTAAGAGGAACCGGCCTTCGGCCAGGACATTTTTCTACCGAAAAATGTACAAATTAATCTTGAAAGGGACTCAAGGGGGTGTAATTTTAAGCTTAATGGAGGTCTAGGGAACAAACTAAATACCTCCCCTTAATACAATAATAACACATCACCGTACGTGCTACCTCTTGGAGTCAGAGTGCTACTGGTAATAACATTGATAAACTTTAATGTTTATTACACGATATCATGTGTCTTGTGACCTATAGGATAGCGAGTAGTTTTCTGGCTGTAATCAAATTAAGCCATATATTTGACAATGACATTCTGCATTCCTTTCATTGTATTTGAATACTGAGTGTAAGTGAGTGATCATCACGATGCTTCCTGTCATACCAAACAATATACATAATTCATGTGTTTATGTGACTGTGGGTGTCCGAATGTGTGTGTGTGTGTGTGTGTGTGTGTGTGTGTGTGTGTGTGTGTGTGTGTGTGTGTGTGTGTGTGTGTGTGTGTGTGTGTGTGTGTGTGTGTGTGTTACTTACTCAGTTACTTGTTCGTCAAGGGGAATCCACGCAATGCGAGCTAAACTCATTATTATCGCGCCTCCTTAACTGGGAATGTATTTCGTGAAATGCATGTTAAGTGTTTTATGTACTGTTGGAATGGCTGTGGATGTTGTGACGCACCCAGTACGTGGCAACGCAACCTGATTGTACTCCTTGGTACTCCGCTGTACCGCCCGTACCACTGTACCGTGCTGGCTATGTATATTGAGTGTGACAACTTATAACTATGTTCTTTGTATCTCTGCAAAGGTCTCGTCATGTGCTAACCAGTGGTGGGTTTTGTTTTAAGCCATGTCGAGACCTTCCATTTAATATGTAGTATCAATAGAGAAGTTGATAGATGAGACAATGGGAGTTCAGAGAGAGAGAGTGAGTTAGTTTTCAGAGCGAGAGGGTAGCAACGCGCCACGCTGCCAGGGGGGTGGTTGCCAGACGTATGGACTGGTTGGCAGCCTTGCGCTTATAGCTAGGCGCGACAGGGTTGGTAGTCCATTGCCGCCTGCCTATGCTGCCTGGGCTGCCCATGTTGTCGTACAGCACATTGCCTGGAGGCTCGCTGTGTGTTCCATGATCAGGTTGCCTAGAACCTTTGAGATTCTATCATCCCTTGCCCTCTCTCCCAATTTCTCACGGTTGCACTCTTTCTCTCTGACGACATTACTCTCATTTCATTCTTCTCTCTATTTAAATGCATAACCTTCCCTTGAGGTCCTAAAGGAGTTTCAGCACTCACCTCTCGTATTACTCTTAGGACAAGCATATATTTACATGTATTAGATTTAAGGGGTTAATGTGAACAGCGATCTTCTTGATGAGGATAGTTGGTGAACGTTCTACATGTTCACGAGTTATATGCCCCGCTCATCATCCAATTTGTGACTAGACTGGTGCCATGTGTAAGAGCCCGACCATGCCCAGGAGTTGTCTGTAGAGGGGCGAGGACTTAGCCTAGATTTGCATACCGAGCCAGGAGCGAGTGTAGTACCAGAGACTACAGCTCGCTCGTAGTGCCGGTATAGTAGAGTAACGTAATTTATCTGTCCTTGTGTTCTCTACAGTCTTTTCCTGGGTTCTCGCTTTCGGTGCTGGGACTCGTTGTTCCTGTGACTTGGCCTGCTAGCTAGAACACATGGGGATGATGAGTGGGATATATCTTTATTTTACTATGCATTGCAGCTCTCTTTAAGTTTATGTATGTAACACTTTACAATACACATTACTCACACACAAGACAACACTATTAATACTTTCATGTATCAATTAACTGCACTGTCGTTTTGCTGCTGTGTCCGGAGTTCTGTTGCGTAGGGCGCATACGGACTCAGAGGGGAGACAGAGTGAGAGAAGCGAAGTAGCCTATGCGGTAGTAGGCTACCGGCGCAGTACTGTTGCCTGCAACCTTTTAGTTATTCCAAGTATAGATTCATTCTTATAATAAGTGACTACTATTTATGTTCCTTCCATGTGTATTATTAGGTATCTACTGGATCATGAACATCTTGTATGCTACATGCTAGTGCATGTTAGTAGGGGACAGTTATTCTAGTGCACGCGCTTTCAAGTAGGCGTGTACATTTGTCATTTAGCATTTCACTGTCATACCTTTAGCCTGCTTCTATTCTACATTATTAGAGGCTTAATATTAACGTAGTTTCTTGAGTATTGCATTTCTTTAGTAATAACGTAACCTATAAATGTCTGAGGGAGTTTAGCCTCATAGCCTACCCCTGTTGTACACTTTCGCCGAGTTAAGGTACCTCGTTACCATAGACGATAACTCTGTAGGGCGTTGGTGCTTTTGTTGTCTGGAGCATATAGTATTTGGGACTGGAATCGAGCGTGTCGTTGTCACATAAGCCATTTCTGTCCTACGATCAAGAATCCCGAATATGTATTGCCGATCCAGCCGTAACAAAATGGCGACCATTTTGTTACGGCTGGATCGGCAATACATATTCGGGATTCTTGATCGTAGGACAGAAATGGCTTATGTGACAACGACACGCTCGATTCCAGTCCCAAATACTATATGCTCCAGACAACAAAAGCACCAACGCCCTACAGAGTTATCGTCTATGGTAACGAGGTACCTTAACTCGGCGAAAGTGTACAACAGGGGTAGGCTATGAGGCTAAACTCCCTCAGACATTTATAGGTTACGTTATTACTAAAGAAATGCAATACTCAAGAAACTACGTTAATATTAAGCCTCTAATAATGTAGAATAGAAGCAGGCTAAAGGTATGACAGTGAAATGCTAAATGACAAATGTACACGCCTACTTGAAAGCGCGTGCACTAGAATAACTGTCCCCTACTAACATGCACTAGCATGTAGCATACAAGATGTTCATGATCCAGTAGATACCTAATAATACACACGGAAGGAACATAAATAGTAGTCACTTATTATAATAATGAATCTATACTTGGAATAACTAAAAGGTTGCAGGCAACAGTACTGCGCCGGTAGCCTACTACCGCATAGGCTACTTCGCTTCTCTCACTCTGTCTCCCCTCTGAGTCCGTATGCGCCCTACGCAACAGAACTCCGGACACAGCAGCAAAACGACAGTGCAGTTAATTGATACATGAAAGTATTAATAGTGTTGTCTTGTGTGTGAGTAATGTGTATTGTAAAGTGTTACATACATAAACTTAAAGAGAGCTGCAATGCATAGTAAAATAAAGATATAACCCACTCATCATCCCCATGTGTTCTAGCTAGCAGGCCAAGTCACAGGAACAACGAGTCCCAGCACAAGGGAAGAAGCCCATTGGGGATGTGAAATGTTACAAATGTCAGAAGCTAGGCCATTATTCACGTGAGTGCCCTAGTAACACTCCCGCTAAGCCGGTGTCATTGGTTCACAGTATCGGTGTGTCTCTGAAGGCTGCAGCAACTGCCCGGGGTAGGTTGTCAGCAGCTGAGGCACACGCGGTAAAGAAGCGTACGGAAGGCTCGACACCTGTCCGGGACACTTTCTGTAGCCATCGGGGGCACGGGTTTGTGAGCTGGGGGAGTGAACTACGGAGGGTTGACTTGCTGAGGGATACGGGGGCTTCGCAAACTTTGTTGAGGAACTTCACAGGGAAACCGATAAATGCGGCCAGAGTTGTTGTGGTGCAGGGTATAAATGCTACGAGGTCATACCCACTTGTGAGGTTGGAGTTGAGAGTGGGAGAGGTGTGCAGGGAGCTGGATGTAGGGATCGTTGAGTGTTTGCCAGTTGAGGGCGTCGACCTTCTTCTCGGCAACGACTTTGCGGTGCCCACTTCCGGGACTCCACCCTTAGTCGTTGCCGAGAGGGCGGCCGACGTGGATGGTGAGAATCGGGAATGGGTTGGGAGGTGCCAACAGGATGAGATGGCCTGTGTGGTAACCCGATCTCGCTCTGCGGCTCCTGCACAGCCTAGCACTCAACCTCGGGGACAGTGGAGGAAGGATCAGGAGAAGGTTGCTAAGGGCAGGAAAAGGGACATTGATTCTGCTGCACTTCTCGGTGATTCGGTACTTGGACCTATAATAAACACGGGAGTTGACTCTGGCCCAGATATGGTGTGTAACAAGGCAGAGTTGGGTAAGACTTCGCGTGAGGCAAGAGCTGTAGCGAGAGCCACTAAGGCAGTAGAGCCTACTAGCCGGGGTAATGTCTTATTACAAAACCATCTTGATGCATTGACGCCCAGGGACATTAGTGAGCAGCAGCTGCAAGACGCTAGCCTAGCTCGTTATAGCAATGGTGCCATAGAGTTGGAGGAAGATGGGGATGCGAAGCCGGGAGATTTCTTTAGGCTCAACAGGATATTGTACCGCAGATTTCTAGACCCCAAATCGAAGTGGGAGGGCGGTGCGAGGGTAGTAGACCAGGTGGTTGTTCCAAATAAGTATAGAGAGTCCTTATTGTGTCTGGCGCATGATGTGCCGGTGGCGGGTCATTTGGGGGTAACAAAAACATTGGCGGCATTGGGCAGGTTTTTCTGGTGGCCTGGGGTCGAGGCTGATGTCTGTGCATGGGTGGCTGGGTGTGCGACCTGCCAGACAACGGGGAAGCCTAACCAGACCATCCCGAAGGCACCTTTGTTTCCCATACCTGTCACCGGGCCTCCGTTCAGCAAAGTTGTAGTAGATTTGGTTGGCCCTTTCCCGCCTACTAGTAGTGGCAATAAATTCCTGTTGACAATCATGGATGTGGCTACGAGATACCCGGACGCATACCCCATGAGAAACGGCTCGGCAAAGGCAGTTGTTAAAAACTTATTATTGTTCTGTTCCCGTTATGGATTTCCACGTGAGGTGCAGTCAGACCAGGGGAGCAATTTTACATCCAAATTGTTCAAGCAAACCCTTCAGTTGCACGGTATATGTTCTGTAGTGTCGTCAGCCTACCATCCCGAGAGTCAGGGAGTCTTGGAGCGGTGGCACTCGACCCTGAAGAGTATGCTACGCTGTTACTGTGCAGAACATGACACTGATTGGGATTTGGGTCTGCCGTATGTTCTGTTCGCTGCACGTGAAGTCCCAGGAGAGAGCCTGGGGTTCAGTCCAAATCAACTAGTCTTTGGCCATAATGTGAGAGGACCTTTAAGTATGGTGAAAGAGATCTGGGAGGGCGAAGAGAAGCCGGGGTCTGTACTTAAATATATCCTTGAGAGCCGGGAGAGACTTATAGGTTGCATGGCAGCGGCAGGTAATAACTTGGTTAATGCACAGGCGGTCATGAAGCACCAGTATGACGCCAAGGTGAAGCTTCGGGAGTTTTCGGTGGGTCAGGAGGTAATGTTGCTTTTACCTTTGCCTGGACACCCCCTTTCTGCCAAGTTTATTGGGCCGTATGTGGTGGCTAAGAAACTGTCCGACCTTGATTATCTCGTTGCAACACCTGACCGTAGAAAAAAACATCAGTTATGTCATGTTAACCTCATGAAAGAGTATGTGAGACGCCCCTCAGAGCCTCTCACTGTCCCTGTGCTGGCCTGCAGCGGCCAGGGTGGAGAAGGAGGTGGGGACAGTCATGCTGCTGAGGAGGATAGCTGGGACTGTGTCATTTCCGCGGAACAGTGGGCGGGGAATACTGAACAAGAGGCTAGGCAAGCTGTAAGTCACCTGCCTGAGCACCAGGGTGCTGCTGTCCTAGGCCTGTTCAGGTCATACCCCTCTGTTTTCGCCGAACACCCAGGTCTCACTACTCAGGTAACGCACGACGTGGACGTCGGTGATAATGTGCCCTTCAAGTCAGTGCCCTACCGTGTGCCCCCGGTAAAGTTGCCAGCTTTACGGGAGGAGTTAAAGTACATGGTTGAGAGAGGGATGATCACTGAAGGTTATGTGAAGTGGACATCACCCGTCACGTTGCAGCCAAAACCTGACGGCAAGGTGCGGTTCTGCATAGATTTTCGTAGGCTGAATGGCTTGACCACTACCAACCCTTACCCTTTGCCTCGAGTTGACGACAGCGTGGACAAGATAGGGAATGCAAAGTACCTTACTAAAATTGATCTTGTAAAAGGCTACTGGCAAGTACCCCTGTCGGACCGAGCTAAGCAAGTTTGTGGTTTTGTGGTAGATGGCAAGACCTACCAATGTAACATAATGCCTTATGGGCTTAAGAACGCACCTGCCACGTTTCAGAACCTGATGAACGATATTTGTGACGAAATCCCTAACTGCACGGTCTACCTTGATGACGTGATAGTGTATGATGACGATTTTGAAAATCACCTAAGGCACTTAGAGACCCTGTTTGGGAAGTTGCACGATGCTGGGCTGGTGGTGAACCTGAGGAAGTGCGAGTTTGTAAAGGCTACTGTGCAGTATCTTGGCTTCGTGGTCGGGTTAGGCCGGGTGTGCCCCCCCCTGAGCAAGATACAGGCTATCAATATGTTTCCCAGGCCCACCACTAAGCGCCAGGTCATGCGGTTCCTAGGTATGATAGGCTATTATAGGCGCTTCATCCGGGGATACTCTACTGTCTTAGCACCGTTAACTGATCTACTGTCGAAGTCAGTGAAGTTCTGTTGGGCTGCGGAGTGTCAGAGGGCTTTCGACCTAGTCAAGCACCTGCTGTGTACACATCCGATTTTGAGAGCCCCAGACTTCTCCAGGAGTTTTCAGCTGGCGACTGATGCCAGCGGTGTGGGTGCCGGGGCAGTGTTACTGCAGACTGATTCCGAGGGCTTGGAACACCCAGTGAGCTTCTTTTCTCGCAAGTTTAATTCGGCACAAAGGAATTACTCGACTATAGAGAAGGAGCTTCTTGCTATCGTTTTGTCGCTCAAACATTTCGAAGTTTATGTTCCAGCCTACGGCCCGGTAGTGACGATTTATACGGACCATCATCCCTTGAAATTCCTAAATCAGTTTCACAATCGGAATATGCGGTTGACCAGGTGGTCCCTAATGCTCCAAGAGTATAATCTCAACATTCAGCATATTGCCGGGAGTGAGAACGTGATAGCAGATTGTCTATCAAGGGTTGATGATCCAGGATAGTCGTGCACGGTGTGTGGGTTGAGCAGGAGTAAAATTAGGCTATCATAACGCCGTCCAAAAAGATTATAAAACAATAAAATAAACGAGAATTTTTTTTTTTAGTTTTGTAAGTCTTTATTGTTGTAGCATGATGCATGCGATATTGTGTTTTATGTATAATTCACACTTCAGTTGTTGTGCACCTTTTGCAATTAGTGGCAGCTAAGGGTAGCAGGTCGGTTGGTTGCCTGTCAGATTTTGATAATGCTTCTAAGGTCGATTATCTAAAATCTTGGGGGGGCTGTGACGCACCCAGTGCGTGGCAACGCAACCTGATTGTACTCCTTGGTACTCCGCTGTACCGCCCGTACCACTGTACCGTGCTGGCTATGTATATTGAGTGTGACAACTTATAACTATGTTCTTTGTATCTCTGCAAAGGTCTCGTCATGTGCTAACCAGTGGTGGGTTTTGTTTTAAGCCATGTCGAGACCTTCCATTTAATATGTAGTATCAATAGAGAAGTTGATAGATGAGACAATGGGAGTTCAGAGAGAGAGAGTGAGTTAGTTTTCAGAGCGAGAGGGTAGCAACGCGCCACGCTGCCAGGGGGGTGGTTGCCAGACGTATGGACTGGTTGGCAGCCTTGCGCTTATAGCTAGGCGCGACAGGGTTGGTAGTCCATTGCCGCCTGCCTATGCTGCCTGGGCTGCCCATGTTGTCGTACAGCACATTGCCTGGAGGCTCGCTGTGTGTTCCATGATCAGGTTGCCTAGAACCTTTGAGATTCTAACATCCCTTGCCCTCTCTCCCAATTTCTCACGGTTGCACTCTTTCTCTCTGACGACATTACTCTCATTTCATTCTTCTCTCTATTTAAATGCATAACCTTCCCTTGAGGTCCTAAAGGAGTTTCAGCACTCACCTCTCGTATTACTCTTAGGACAAGCATATATTTACATGTATTAGATTTAAGGGGTTAATGTGAACAGCGATCTTCTTGATGAGGATAGTTGGTGAACGTTCTACATGTTCACGAGTTATATGCCCCGCTCATCATCCAATTTGTGACTAGACTGGTGCCATGTGTAAGAGCCCGACCATGCCCAGGAGTTGTCTGTAGAGGGGCGAGGACTTAGCCTAGATTTGCATACCGAGCCAGGAGCGAGTGTAGTACCAGAGACTACAGCTCGCTCGTAGTGCCGGTATAGTAGAGTAACGTAATTTATCTGTCCTTGTGTTCTCTACAGTCTTTTCCTGGGTTCTCGCTTTCGGTGCTGGGACTCGTTGTTCCTGTGACTTGGCCTGCTAGCTAGAACACATGGGGATGATGAGTGGGATATATCTTTATTTTACTATGCATTGCAGCTCTCTTTAAGTTTATGTATGTAACACTTTACAATACACATTACTCACACACAAGACAACACTATTAATACTTTCATGTATCAATTAACTGCACTGTCGTTTTGCTGCTGTGTCCGGAGTTCTGTTGCGTAGGGCGCATACGGACTCAGAGGGGAGACAGAGTGAGAGAAGCGAAGTAGCCTATGTGGTAGTAGGCTACCGGCGCAGTACTGTTGCCTGCAACCTTTTAGTTATTCCAAGTATAGATTCATTCTTATAATAAGTGACTACTATTTATGTTCCTTCCATGTGTATTATTAGGTATCTACTGGATCATGAACATCTTGTATGCTACATGCTAGTGCATGTTAGTAGGGGACAGTTATTCTAGTGCACGCGCTTTCAAGTAGGCGTGTACATTTGTCATTTAGCATTTCACTGTCATACCTTTAGCCTGCTTCTATTCTACATTATTAGAGGCTTAATATTAACGTAGTTTCTTGAGTATTGCATTTCTTTAGTAATAACGTAACCTATAAATGTCTGAGGGAGTTTAGCCTCATAGCCTACCCCTGTTGTACACTTTCGCCGAGTTAAGGTACCTCGTTACCATAGACGATAACTCTGTAGGGCGTTGGTGCTTTTGTTGTCTGGAGCATATAGTATTTGGGACTGGAATCGAGCGTGTCGTTGTCACATAAGCCATTTCTGTCCTACGATCAAGAATCCCGAATATGTATTGCCGATCCAGCCGTAACAATGTGTGTGTAGTCTGTATTTTAGCCAATTGGCGACATCGGAAACGAAGGCTT
The DNA here is from genome assembly GCA_037953745.1 of Lithodes maja. NCBI lineage: Eukaryota > Metazoa > Arthropoda > Malacostraca > Decapoda > Lithodidae > Lithodes > Lithodes maja. Next base: position 15,627 of record JBAKBP010028590.1, on the reverse strand, counting down.
AGGGTGGATCTGTATGGTACCATTCTCACTATAGACGGTATCGTCTCGCCCGAAGGCTTAGGTAGCCATCAGCTTAGGTGAACCATATGATACCCATCTCGCCTTGTACCATTTTTGCCAACCTCAGATGGGACGTCACAACGTCGTCCACTTATTCCAGGTACCTATTTACAGCTAGGTGAACTGAGGCTAACACATGAAAGGAGACAAGCCCAATTTGTCTCCGCCCGGCCGGGGATTGAACCCCCGACCCCTCGTGTGTGAGACGAGAGCTCTACCTACTAGGCTACGGGCTGTAAGGGCTGTGTGTGTGTGTGTGTGTTTGTGTGTGTGTGTGTGTGTGTGTGTGTGTGTGTGTGTGTGTGTGTGTGTACGACTGTGGGGGGTGGGGGGGGGGGGAATATGTGTGTGTTTGTGACTGTTTGACTATGTCTGTCCGACTGTGGGTATATGTATATGTGTGTTTGTTTGTTTGTGTGGGTGTGTGTGTATGGGAGAGAGAGAGAGAGAGATAGATATATTGCGTATTTGTGTGCATGACTGTATGTGTGTGTGTGTGTGTGTGTGTGTGCGTGTGTAATAAGCACCACCACTACATCCCCACATTAAAATAGTTGAGTGATAGCCATGATGTTGAAAGTAGTTGGTGCTATTTATATGTATTACCTATGATGCAAGAGTGTCATCAATCTTGGTAAGTCTATCATCTAATCAATTAATCTGAATGGCGCTTTATGACGTCACTACAAGATAACCGGAGAGAGAGAGAAAAAAAGAAGAGAGAGTTATAGTTTCGTATGATGTGACGATATTTGATGTGATGTAAATGTGTATGTGTATGTTTCTAGTGTATATATGTGTGTGTGTGTGTGTAGTGGACATAAGGTGGATGGACACACACACTAAGATGAACCAACACTCTCACTCACTCACACTCTCTCTCTCTCTTTGGTCAGCTATTATAGTGTGGTTAACCCTAAGTATAGCCAACATTGTATTACTTCACCCACCGCCAATACGTACCACCCTATACCAGTACCTTCCCTTTCCTCCACCATCACCTCCCCTTTTTTCGCTCCATTTGTTCTGTAATTTCAAAGGTTTCACCCCATTCAATTGTCGTGTTTCTTTTTTCTTTTTCTTATATATATATTTTTTTTTTTTTTTTTTTTTTTTTTTTTTTTAATCTGGGCGAGCAATAGCGAGCAAATTTGCCTTGACTGAGGTCTGGGCCGACGTTCTATTGTTATATACTGTACAGTATATCCTTGTTTTTATAGTTTGAAGGACGTATGGGAAGTCGTTCTTTAATTCTAGAGGGGAGGGGACTAACATATATTTCTCTAAAATGGCTAAAACAAGCAGAATTCTTAATACAATCTTGAACAAAGTATCATACCAACCCACAGGACATTGGACCAGATAGGGTTAAGGGGAGGTTTTTAGTTTGGTCTCTAGATATCCATCAAGCTTAAGATTACACCCCCTTGAGCCCCTTTCAAGATAAATTTGTACATTTTTCGGTAGAAAAATGTCCCGGCTGAAAGCCGGTTCCTCTTAAATTACAGGCTCGCTATCGCTCGCCAGGATAAAATCGACACCTAAATTGCACGAAAGGTCTTAAAATTGACGGAAATGGAGCGAAAGTTCTTAAAATCGCCAAACTAATGGGGCGACTGTCTTAAAATCTCAAAAGCAATGGGGGCTAAACATGAGGGAGAAAGGGGTCCAGAAAAAAATCCCTCAAGTCGATATCTCCCCTTAAAGTCTTGCATGACCTACCGTTTACATAATGGAGGCAACTCAACCATCAGACCAGTAGCTCTCAACCAGTGTCTATATATAGTGGATCAATCGATACTGTTAGGTTAGGTTGAGCTAAGGGGAGTTGGGTCGCTTTTATGATCCCCCTTCTCCCTTATATTTAGCCCCATTAGTTTTGAAATTTTAAGACGTTCGTTCCATTAGTTTGGCGATTTTAAGACCTTTCGCCCCATTTCTTTGTCAATATTAAGACTTTCCGTGTCATATGTCGATTTGTTTCCTGGCGAGCGATAGCGAGCCTGTACTTTGAGAGGACGGCCGGGACATTTATCTATCGAAAAATGTAAAAAACAAAATCTTGAAGGGGGGGTCTAGGGGGTGTTTTGTTAAGCTTGATGAAGGTCTAGCGAGGAAACTAAAAGATCAATTAATATATAATTAAATAGACCCCAATAAATAACCACTGTCCTCCCTTAAGTTGGGTGTGGTATCTTTGGTCAGTTGTCCCTGGTTGAGTTGGCACTGGTTGAGATATACTGGGTGATATATTATGGTCTGGTGGTCGAGTTGTTTGAAAACCATTGCAGATACAAATAGGTTACCATTGTGAGTCTTAAAACAAATACAGACGTTTTTTTTTAAAGTGACCAAAATAATGAAAATACCAAATCTGAAGTTTGTCTTGGCATTAACTAAAATGTCTGGTATTGTTAGTAGTTCACGCGGCATACAATTCGAGCCTTTACCAGATGATTTAAACACAATGGAAAATATGGAACTACTATGTCTCTGCATCATACTAATAACGCGCGTTCATAATTAGCGAAGCAATTAGTTATACGAAACCTTCATAATAGGTAAATAATCAAGAAGGGGATATGGCAATTTACCGCCAGCTGAGAAATCCCAACTATTAAACTGCTCCATCTTCTGTCTTACAAATCCCGCAGCCTCCATTCCTTTGTTCCCTCCCCTCTCTCCCCCCCCCCCCCCCCCCCCCCGCCCCGCCCCGCCTTTCACCCACATCGCTAAACAACATCGACCCTTTACATCATTTCATAACGTTTGGGGTTGGTCGCCTTGTTTTGTTGTCGGTTATTTAAGGGGGGAGTGAGCTGGTTTTTGTGGCTTCCTTCTCCCTCGTGTTTAACCCCATTAGTGTTTAGATTTTAAGACGTTCGCCCCATTAGTTTGTTGATTTTAAGACCTTTCGCCCTATTTGTCAATATTAAGACCTTTTGTGCCCTTTAAGTGTCGATTTTCTTCTTGGCGAGCGAAAGCGAGCCTGTAATTATGGAGGAACCGGTCTTCGGCGGTAGAAAAATGTACAAATTAATCTCGAAGGGGGATCAAATGGATGTTT
>JBAKBP010028590.1:0-7500 GCA_037953745.1 Lithodes maja | reverse complement strand
ATATAGTTGGTAAAAAGCTTTAGGATTATTTTTTGAGTCATTGGCAACCTTAATTTCATAATTTCTTTTTTCTTTCCTAATATCCTTTTTTACCTGTCTTGATAGATTCTGATAGTAAGCAAGTAGGTGAATTTCGCCTTTTCTAATTTTTCTATATATTCCTCTCTTTTGTCCTAGAAGATCTAATAGTCTATTATTCATCCATTTGGGTTGGTTCTGTGTTGATCTAAATTTTCTTTTGGGGATGTATTTATTTTGTGCATTGAATACTGACTTGATAAAATTGTCGTATGTATCTACCAAGGTTGACGTCTCTTCCTGACTTAAGATGACAGGTGCCTGAGAAGGGGTACACTCATTTGGACACCTGGATTGACTTAATTTTTTGACCATAGGGTCCGCTAATAGGGCTCTTCTTAACCCACCATAATTGGCTTTTCTAAAGTCAGGTATTAATGTTGTATTCTCTCTGATATTACCTTTCCATTGTATATTAAAATACACAGAATTGTGGTCACTATTTCCTAGGTGGTCCCCTATCTCTACATTATTTACCATATGTTTATTGTTACTGAAAACTAAATCGAGAATATTATTACCTCTAGTCGGCGTATCTATGAATTGAAATAAAAAACTATCTTGTACTACCTCTATAAACTCCTCAGAATCAGAGTCTCCTATTTGATGCTGCCAATCTATATTCGGAAAATTAAAATCCCCCATAATGCACACATTGCTAAACCTTGATGCCATTTTAATTTCCTCCCATAATGACGTTCCGTCATTTCTACTCATATTTGGCGGTCTATACATAACTCCAATAACTATGGTCTCACTACCTTCGTTAACCTCTACCCAAACACTTTCATTATCGTTATTTAGTCTAATACCTGATTTAATACAGCTTTTTAATGTACTCCTGACAAACACTGCTATACCGCCACCCTCTTACTTGTTCGGTCATATTTAAACAAACTATATCCTGGTATATCAAATTCTGCTAAAAAATGCCTGGTTTCTGTATTAATCCACGTTTCAGTTAGCGCTATTATGTCTATATTTTCTTTGCTAACAAGGGCTCTAAGTTCGTTCATTTTGTTACATAGACTCCTACAGTTTGTGTAATATACTCTCAATTTACTTCTTTTCTTTATACCTAATTTACCTTTGTTTTTAGCGACATTTCCATCTTCCGTTGCACCATCACTACTATAATTTGCATTATAGTCATCATTTTTAGCATGAGACTGAATATCCTTATCGCTTTCGCCTGACGCTAAAATTGTTCCATTTAACCTCTCATTTACACTCTCAATATTTCTGTTCAAACCCCACAACCACCCTATCTAAAGAACTAGCTAATGTAGAAACCCCTAACCGTGAAAGATGAACCCCATCCCTTGCGTACATCCCATCTCTCCCATAGAAACTATCCCAGTTATCAATGAATGGTATTGCTTTTTCTTTGCAATATTTCTCCAAACGGCAATTGACACCAATCGCCCTGGATGTCCATTCCTTGGGAACTCCTCTTCTGGGTAGGATACAATGTACTACAGGGATCCCTCCCTTCATCCTAACTTTATCTAACACATCCCGATACTGCTGCAGCAGTTCCTCACTTCTACCCTTACCAACATCGTTACTCCCGGCACTGAGACAGATAATGGGGTTATCTCCACTATCTTCCAAGATGTGGTCCATCTTCTCTAAAACCCTCCCAACTCCATGGCCAGGCAGACACACAACCTTCCTAAGTTTAGTGCGGGTAGCCCTAACTAAATGTCTTACCATGGAGTCGCCCACAATCGACACAGACTTACCTTCTCGGGACACAGACTTACCTTTCCCTCGGGAGGATCCAGCAGCTGCAGTTGGAGAACCCCCGGTGGTGGCAGAAGCTCCCTTGGTGGTGGTGGTGGTGGTGGGGGTAGTGGTGGTGGTAGGTAGCACAGCGTCAGAGGTTGGAGCTGAGTCGGCGGCAGGCACTTCGGTTATCCCTCCCTTATCCTGACTATCTTTTCCCTCACATTCGTCTCGCAAAGGAGAGAATGTATTTGTCACACTCATACCATTTATAAAACCATAAGCAGTTGCATGATGATGTAGAGGACATTGGACAAGGCAAAATAAGTGGATTAATAAAACACATATTCAGGGACATTTGAAGGGGAGATTTCCACTAGAGGGACTTTTTTCTTGACCCCCTTCTCCCTCATGTCTAGCCCCATTGCTTTTGATATTTTAAGACGCTTGCCCCATTAGTTTGGTGATTTTAAGAATTTCCGCCAAATTCTGTCAATTTTAAGACCTTTCGTGCCATTTAGGTGTCGATTTTATCCTGGCGAGCGATAGCGAGCCTGTAATTTAAGTAACCGGCCTTCGGCCGGGACATTTTTCTAACGAAAAATGTACAAAATTATCTTGAAAGGGGGTCAAGGGGTGAAATTTTTAGATTGCTGGAGGAGTAGGAAACAAACTAAAACCCTCCCCTTAAGTGGAGAGGAAATGCAGATAAGAGGAAAATTACTAGAAAATGTGCAAGTAATGTACAAAGGTAGGGGAGAAAATGCAAGTCATGAAGACATTTGGAAGTCAATATATTGGGTATGTAGAACAAAAGTACTGATCACGTTATGGAAACAGGATAAGCAATCAAAGTAAAGTAACGAGATAATAAGTGTGTGTGTGTGTGTGTGGGGGGGGGGGGGGGTGTCGTCCACAAGACCCCCCCCCCCCCCCCCCCCCCCTCGGATTAGACAGGCTCATCGATATTTATTTATACATGGCATTCGATTGATAATGAATAATACATATGGTTATAATTTATACATGCAATGCGATTGATAATGAATAATACATATGGTTATAATTTATACATGCAATGCGATTGATAATGAATAATACATATGGTTATAATTTATACATGCAATGCGATTGATAATGCTTAGTATACATTATATAGTTGTATATATAATGTACACACTCAATATTGCATGGTTCACAATACACACATAACACACATACTGTATACTCGTACTTGCATTAAGGTATATAAGTGAAGTCCAAGAACATGTTTGGGTGATTGTACAGGGAATAAGTAACATTAATCATCAATTACAAACCCCAATGTACTTGAATATACTAATGAAAGCATATGGTCCTCCCGGGATTCAAACTCGGGACACCACACCAAGACAATGACAAATCCGAATTTAAGAACGAGGAATTCGAAGGAAACCAGGGCTGAAGAAAGTGTCGGTAACTGGGGAAGCCAAGGATACTAACAATACAGGATCGTGGATAAGGAATAAATATAGTTAAATAGTGTGTGTAAATCTAAAATGGCTTACTTAAGAATGGGAGAGGGGTGGGACCTTTTTTTTTTTTTTTTTTAACCAAATACAAATATGGAAAAGGTGATGAATTTTGTGAACATGAATAATAATTGAATAACTAACCATCCGCACCTATAACATAAATGTTACAAACAACCGGAATAAGAATAGCAAAGGAAAACATTACATAGAATATCTAGTTTTATAAAATTCGTGAACGTGAGCAATATTTTTACCTGTAATACAAAAAATAGTCGTAGTTTTATGATCGTAGTAGGAACCAATACAAATATCTATGATTACAAAACTATAAATTAAAAGGGATGATAACATAAGGCATGACAAGCTGTGTAAAGGCAAAGATTGAGATGGGTTTTTACAAAAGAAGAATAAACCATTTTTTTTTTAAAGTATTACCTAAAATATATAGCACAAAGAAATAAGGTTAAAATAGCCTAACATAAGATAGCATGTAAGAAAATATAGTAGAACAAAAAATAACTAGAATTAGATAGCGTAAATGATATATAATCGGTGCAATAAGAGCCTAAACGAAAAATAGTGACAGAATAGCCTAAAACAAAACAACAAAAGCAACAGTAGCCCAAGCTAAGTACCTGTAGTATGAAGAATAATAGTTCACATAATAGCATAATAGAAAATAAGAAATAGCCAAAAATAGAAATACCTGAGCGAATAAAAGCGTGAGACGAGGTAAAGAAAGGGGGGGGGGGGGGGCATGATTCTCCAGTAAACAACATTTGCATCTGGATCGTATAACCCTTCGGAGGTCATACTCAAGGCCAAGGTCAGAGTTCAAGGTTCAAGGCTGCTCTGGTCAAGGGTAGGCATGGGGGGTGGTTTTAAGGGGAGATTTTTTAGTTTGCTCTCTAGACTTCCATCAAGCTTGAAAAAATACGCCCAAGTATAAGGGATAGTCCTCTGGGAGTTCTTTACGGGTAGATAAATGGAGAAATTGGGTTGTGGAAGCATTGAAAGCAACAAGGTTTTTCTCTGCCCCAATTGGAAATGGTAGATAGATCAGAATATAATTATTGTTCTATGGCTTCATCACGTTTGTTTTTGAGGGATTGCTTTCTGGGGCGTTCTGGAAAACTAGTTGAATAGTGTAAGGTCGAGTCGTCAGCATATGAGTGGATAGGACTGGAGGTACAGTTGAGAAGATCATTTATAAATATTAGAAAGATAATTGGAAATAGGACAGAACCCTGAGGAACACCGGAGTTGATAGGATGAGGAAGTGAACGATGGCCGTCCACAACCGCAGCTATGGAACGGCCGGAAAGGAAATTAGAGACAAAGACACAGATGGAGGGATAGAAACCGAAGGAGGGTAGTTTAAAAAATTAGAGATTTCTGCCAGACTCTATCAAAGGCCTTCGATATGTCTAGTGCAATAGAAAAGGTCTCACCGAAGTCCTGAAAGGAGGATGACCAAGAGTTAGTAAGATATGAAAGAAGATCACCAGTAGAGCGACCCCTAAGGAAGCCATACTGGTGATCTGAGAGTTGATTATTATAAATTAAAGATTAAGAGAAATGCTTAAGACACTTTGAAGTAAGAATAGTTTTAAAAACTTTAGAGATGCAAGAAATCAGAGCAATTGGACGATAGTTGGAGGGTTGAGAGCGGTCACTCTTCTCTGGGACAGGTTGAATGAGAGCAAAGAATAGACCCAAAACAAATATTCACTGTCCCATTAATGTATTGAAATAATTTGAGCATGAGGGGATTGAAAGGACAAACCAACTTTATCAACAACAGAGCTTTGGGTTTTCAGTTGTATTGAATTTGTCTGAATGTAGCTACTGAGTAACACATTATTCAAGTGTCTATCATAATAGCATGGCTTAGTAGTAATATTAAAGTTTGTATTAATATTGAAAATGTATGTGATTGCATAATTATTTTATTAAGTGGAAAACAACAAATCACTGTTTAGTTAGATTCATGTGTTAATATAATGTAAACTACTTATCATAGATAGTTTTAAAGCTATATAGTAATTTGATAGTGTTCTGAAATGAATCAAGTTTTATTTAAACATATTTTCACATTTAAAGTTTTACAATATAATTTCCCAAGGGTCATGTATTTTGAGGTAGGAGAAAAACTAGTGGTTGTTGTTCGCGGGTGCCTGCTGTCCAGTTCTTCCCCTATCCTACCATCCTCCCCCCCCCCCCCGAGCCAATCCTCTCACCCCCATCCATCCTCACTCCACCTCCACCCACCCACCCATACCCCCTGCCACCCACCAACCCATCCATCCATCCTCACCCCACCCAGTCACGCTGCTGCCTACGATTACACAGCTGCCTCACCCCTAGGACACTCACCCCATCACCCATCATTGTAGGACACTCACCCCTCACCCTAGGACACTCACCCATCACCCTAGGATACACCCCTCACCCATCATTGTAGGACCATCACCCATCATAAGAACATAAGAAAATGGGAGTCTGCAGAAAGCCGATTGGCCTAAGCAAGGCAGATCCCTGTCCCACACAACCCCAATTCAATTACAAAGCCCAATTATAGGCTCAACACTCTAATACCCTGAGGATCATCTTACCAAAAACGGTTAGAGATTAACGCAGGATTATGGGGGTCTGCAGAGCGCTGATTGGCCCAACCCGGCTGATCCCCCTTCACACCCAACCCTTCTCGTCCATATGCTTATCCAATTTTATCTTAAAGCTCCCTACAGTTTTAGATCCCACTATAGCACTTGGTAGTCCATTCCACCCATCTACAACTCTGTTACCAAACCAATATTTGCCTATATCTTTTCTGAAACGAAATTTATCTAATTTGAAACCATTGGTACGAGTTCTTTCGTTATCACTGAGCTTTAGTACATATGTCATGTCCCCTTTGTTAATCCCACTAACCCACTTGAACACCTCTATCATATCCCCTCTAACTCTGCGTCTCTCTAACGAATGTAAACCTAATTTCTTCAACCTTTCTTCATACGAAAGATTTCTAATATTATGGATCATTTTTGTCATTCTACGCTGTACTCTCTCCAATGAATCTCTGTCCATTCTGTAATAAGGACACCAAAATTGGACAGCATAATCCATATGGGGGTCTCACTAATGACAAGTAAAGTTTTAAGATAACATCAGCAGTTCTGTTACTCACACTCCTAGAGATGAACCCGAGAATCCTGTTTGCCTTATTACGAACGCTTATACACTGTTTTCTAGGCTTCAAATCATTGCTAACAAACACACCTAGATCTTTTCTCACAGTCTGAATTTTCTAATTCTAAATTAGCTAGTTTATATTTAACATTTGTTTGCATCTTCCCTATCTTTAATACCTTGCATTTGTCAATGTTAAACTTCATCTGCCAATTTACTGACCATTCATGTAAGGTATCTAGATCCCTTTGGAGGCACTCTATATCGCTATCTGAATCAATTGATCTCCCTATTTTAGTATCGTCTGCGAATTTACTTATCCTACTAGTTATACCTAAATCTAGGTCATTTATGTATATAAGAAACAACAGGGACCTAATACCGATCCCTGGGGGACACCACTTTTGACTGCTCCCCATTCTGACTTGGTACCATTTATGCTGACTCTCTGCTTCCTACCAATTAGCCATGACCTAATCCATCCTAACAACGCCCCACCTATTCCATGTGCCTCAACCTTTCTCATCAATCTTTCATGAGGGACTCTGTCGAAAGCTTTACTGAAATCTAAATATATAATATCATATGACTTGTCATTATCTACTGCTTCATATACCTCTGAGAAAAAACTAAGCAAATTAGTAAGGCAATTGTAGGGCACTCACCCCTCACCCTAGGATAATGATCTGCCATACATCACAGCGGGATATTCTCACCTTTTTTCACCTTATTTTTATCTATCAACCTTATAACCAACCCTTGCTTGTTACCCCTTACCTCGATCACAGTGCACCCACATCCTCACACTAGAACTTGCTTCCCATAAAAACGTATTTACCATTGATAATCAAGTGTACATGCTATTTAAACATAGACAGTTAACTTTACATGCTAAGGTGTTCATATTCTTCACCCTAGTAGCCTATTTGTGCCCACTCGCCTTAGGACACTTGCACTTCACCACTTCCCGGAGAAAACAGGAGAACAC
>JBAKBP010028589.1:0-28348 GCA_037953745.1 Lithodes maja | reverse complement strand
GGCGAATATATTTCAATTCAAACCTAGTTGTAGGATCCATATTTCCAGAATACCATACATGGATTTTTGAGTGTCCCGACGCAACTCGGGTAGAAATTGATTTCATTTAATTCTAACCCACAAAGCATGAGAGTTACAAATATTGAGAATATATCACAAATACACGTGAGCCACTAAATGTTTCTAGTCTCTCAGTGGGGATCGAACCATCGACCATCAGGATGATAGCCGACGCTTTAATCAATTACACCACGGCAGTCTAAAAGACACTCAGCCTTCTATCCTATTTATGTTAGGGAGAAGGGAAACCCACTAGGCGAATATATTTCAATTCAAACCTAGTTGTAGGATCCATATTTCCAGAATACCATACATGGATTTTTGAGTGTCCCGACGCAACTCGGGTAGAAATTGATTTCATTTAATTCTAACCCACAAAGCATGAGAGTTACAAATATTGAGAATATATCACAAATACACGTGAGCCACTAAATGTTTCTAGTCTCTCAGTGGGGATCGAACCATCGACCATCAGGATGATAGCCGACGCTTTAATCAATTACACCACGGCAGTCTAAAAGACACTCAGCCTTCTATCCTATTTATGTTAGGGAGAAGGGAAACCCACTAGGCGAATATATTTCAATTCAAACCTAGTTGTAGGATCCATATTTCCAGAATACCATACATGGATTTTTGAGTGTCCCGACGCAACTCGGGTAGAAATTGATTTAATTTAATTCTAACCCACAAAGCATGAGAGTTACAAATATTGAGAATATATCACAAATACACGTGAGCCACTAAATGTTTCTAGTCTCTCAGTGGGGATCGAACCATCGACCATCAGGATGATAGCCGACGCTTTAATCAATTACACCACGGCAGTCTAAAAGACACTCAGCCTTCTATCCTATTTATGTTAGGGAGAAGGGAAACCCACTAGGCGAATATATTTCAATTCAAACCTAGTTGTAGGATCCATATTTCCAGAATACCATACATGGATTTTTGAGTGTCCCGACGCAACTCGGGTAGAAATTGATTTAATTTAATTCTAACCCACAAAGCATGAGAGTTACAAATATTGAGAATATATCACAAATACACGTGAGCCACTAAATGTTTCTAGTCTCTCAGTGGGGATCGAACCATCGACCATCAGGATGATAGCCGACGCTTTAATCAATTACACCACGGCAGTCTAAAAGACACTCAGCCTTCTATCCTATTTATGTTAGGGAGAAGGGAAACCCACTAGGCGAATATATTTCAATTCAAACCTAGTTGTAGGATCCATATTTCCAGAATACCATACATGGATTTTTGAGTGTCCCGACGCAACTCGGGTAGAAATTGATTTCATTTAATTCTAACCCACAAAGCATGAGAGTTACAAATATTGAGAATATATCACAAATACACGTGAGCCACTAAATGTTTCTAGTCTCTCAGTGGGGATCGAACCATCGACCATCAGGATGATAGCCGACGCTTTAATCAATTACACCACGGCAGTCTAAAAGACACTCAGCCTTCTATCCTATTTATGTTAGGGAGAAGGGAAACCCACTAGGCGAATATATTTCAATTCAAACCTAGTTGTAGGATCCATATTTCCAGAATACCATACATGGATTTTTGAGTGTCCCGACGCAACTCGGGTAGAAATTGATTTCATTTAATTCTAACCCACAAAGCATGAGAGTTACAAATATTGAGAATATATCACAAATACACGTGAGCCACTAAATGTTTCTAGTCTCTCAGTGGGGATCGAACCATCGACCATCAGGATGATAGCCGACGCTTTAATCAATTACACCACGGCAGTCTAAAAGACACTCAGCCTTCTATCCTATTTATGTTAGGGAGAAGGGAAACCCACTAGGCGAATATATTTCAATTCAAACCTAGTTGTAGGATCCATATTTCCAGAATACCATACATGGATTTTTGAGTGTCCCGACGCAACTCGGGTAGAAATTGATTTAATTTAATTCTAACCCACAAAACATGAGAGTTACAAATATTGAGAATATATCACAAATACACGTGAGCCACTAAATGTTTCTAGTCTCTCAGTGGGGATCGAACCATCGACCATCAGGATGATAGCCGACGCTTTAATCAATTACACCACGGCAGTCTAAAAGACACTCAGCCTTCTATCCTATTTATGTTAGGGAGAAGGGAAAACCACACTAGGCAAATATATTCAATAACCTAGTTGTAGGATCCATATTTCCAGAATACCATACACGGATTTTTGAGTGTTCTCCCGACGCACTCAGGTAGAAATTGATTTCATTTAATTCTAACCCACAAAGCATGAGAGTTACACATATTGAGAATAGAATCTTCACAAATACACGTTGAGCCACTAAATGTCGGGACACTCAAAAATCCGTGTATGGTATTCTGGAAATATGGATCCTACAACTAGGTTTGAATTGAAATATATTCGCCTAGTGGGTTTCCCTTCTCCCTAACATAAATAGGATAGAAGGCTGAGTGTCTTTTAGACTGCCGTGGTGTAATTGATTAAAGCGTCGGCTATCATCCTGATGGTCGGTGGTTCGATCCCCACTGAGAGACTAGAAACATTTAGTGGCTCACGTGTATTTGTGATATATTCTCAATATTTGTAACTCTCATGCTTTGTGGGTTAGAATTAAATGAAATCAATTTCTACCCGAGTTGCGTCGGGACACTCAAAAATCCGTGTATGGTATTCTGGAAATATGGATCCTACAACTAGGTTTGAATTGAAATATATTCGCCTAGTGGGTTTCCCTTCTCCCTAACATAAATAGGATAGAAGGCTGAGTGTCTTTTAGACTGCCGTGGTGTAATTGATTAAAGCGTCGGCTATCATCCTGATGGTCGGTGGTTCGATCCCCACTGAGAGACTAGAAACATTTAGTGGCTCACGTGTATTTGTGATATATTCTCAATATTTGTAACTCTCATGCTTTGTGGGTTAGAATTAAATGAAATCAATTTCTACCCGAGTTGCGTCGGGACACTCAAAAATCCGTGTATGGTATTCTGGAAATATGGATCCTACAACTAGGTTTGAATTGAAATATATTCGCCTAGTGGGTTTCCCTTCTCCCTAACATAAATAGGATAGAAGGCTGAGTGTCTTTTTAGACTGCCGTGGTGTAATTGATTAAAGCGTCGGCTATCATCCTGATGGTCGGTGGTTCGATCCCCACTGAGAGACTAGAAACATTTAGTGGCTCACGTGTATTTGTGATATATTCTCAATATTTGTAACTCTCATGCTTTGTGGGTTAGAATTAAATGAAATCAATTTCTACCCGAGTTGCGTCGGGACACTCAAAAATCCGTGTATGGTATTCTAGAAATATGGATCCTACAACTAGGTTTGAATTGAAATATATTCGCCTAGTGGGTTTCCCTTCTCCCTAACATAAATAGGATAGAAGGCTGAGTGTCTTTTAGACTGCCGTGGTGTAATTGATTAAAGTGTCGGCTATCATCCTGATGGTCGGTGGTTCGATCCCCACTGAGAGACTAGAAACATTTAGTGGCTCACGTGTATTTGTGATATATTCTCAATATTTGTAACTCTCATGCTTTGTGGGTTAGAATTAAATGAAATCAATTTCTACCCGAGTTGCGTCGGGACACTCAAAAATCCGTGTATGGTATTCTGGAAATATGGATCCTACAACTAGGTTTGAATTGAAATATATTCGCCTAGTGGGTTTCCCTTCTCCCTAACATAAATAGGATAGAAGGCTGAGTGTCTTTTAGACTGCCGTGGTGTAATTGATTAAAGTGTCGGCTATCATCCTGATGGTCGGTGGTTCGATCCCCACTGAGAGACTAGAAACATTTAGTGGCTCACGTGTATTTGTGATATATTCTCAATATTTGTAACTCTCATGCTTTGTGGGTTAGAATTAAATGAAATCAATTTCTACCCGAGTTGCGTCGGGACACTCAAAAATCCGTGTATGGTATTCTGGAAATATGGATCCTACAACTAGGTTTGAATTGAAATATATTCGCCTAGTGGGTTTCCCTTCTCCCTAACATAAATAGGATAGAAGGCTGAGTGTCTTTTAGACTGCCGTGGTGTAATTGATTAAAGCGTCGGCTATCATCCTGATGGTCGGTGGTTCGATCCCCACTGAGAGACTAGAAACATTTAGTGGCTCACGTGTATTTGTGATATATTCTCAATATTTGTAACTCTCATGCTTTGTGGGTTAGAATTAAATTAAATCAATTTCTACCCGAGTTGCGTCGGGACACTCAAAAATCCGTGTATGGTATTCTGGAAATATGGATCCTACAACTAGGTTTGAATTGAAATATATTCGCCTAGTGGGTTTCCCTTCTCCCTAACATAAATAGGATAGAAGGCTGAGTGTCTTTTAGACTGCCGTGGTGTAATTGATTAAAGCGTCGGCTATCATCCTGATGGTCGGTGGTTCGATCCCCACTGAGAGACTAGAAACATTTAGTGGCTCACGTGTATTTGTGATATATTCTCAATATTTGTAACTCTCATGCTTTGTGGGTTAGAATTAAATTAAATCAATTTCTACCCGAGTTGCGTCGGGACACTCAAAAATCCGTGTATGGTATTCTGGAAATATGGATCCTACAACTAGGTTTGAATTGAAATATATTCGCCTAGTGGGTTTCCCTTCTCCCTAACATAAATAGGATAGAAGGCTGAGTGTCTTTTAGACTGCCGTGGTGTAATTGATTAAAGCGTCGGCTATCATCCTGATGGTCGGTGGTTCGATCCCCACTGAGAGACTAGAAACATTTAGTGGCTCACGTGTATTTGTGATATATTCTCAATATTTGTAACTCTCATGCTTTGTGGGTTAGAATTAAATGAAATCAATTTCTACCCGAGTTGCGTCGGGACACTCAAAAATCCGTGTATGGTATTCTGGAAATATGGATCCTACAACTAGGTTTGAATTGAAATATATTCGCCTAGTGGGTTTCCCTTCTCCCTAACATAAATAGGATAGAAGGCTGAGTGTCTTTTAGACTGCCGTGGTGTAATTGATTAAAGCGTCTGCTATCATCCTGATGGTCGGTGGTTCGATCCCCACTGAGACACTAGAAACATTTAGTGGCTCACGTGTATTTGTGATATATTCTCAATATTTGTAACTCTCATGCTTTGTGGGTTAGAATTAAATGAAATCAATTTCTACCCGAGTTGCGTCGGGACACTCAAAAATCCGTGTATGGTATTCTGGAAATATGGATCCTACAACTAGGTTTGAATTGAAATATATTCGCCTAGTGGGTTTCCCTTCTCCCTAACATAAATAGGATAGAAGGCTGAGTGTCTTTTAGACTGCCGTGGTGTAATTGATTAAAGCGTCGGCTATCATCCTGATGGTCGGTGGTTCGATCCCCACTGAGAGACTAGAAACATTTAGTGGCTCACGTGTATTTGTGATATATTCTCAATATTTGTAACTCTCATGCTTTGTGGGTTAGAATTAAATGAAATCAATTTCTACCCGAGTTGCGTCGGGACACTCAAAAATCCGTGTATGGTATTCTGGAAATATGGATCCTACAACTAGGTTTGAATTGAAATATATTCGCCTAGTGGGTTTCCCTTCTCCCTAACATAAATAGGATAGAAGGCTGAGTGTCTTTTAGACTGCCGTGGTGTAATTGATTAAAGCGTCGGCTATCATCCTGATGGTCGGTGGTTCGATCCCCACTGAGAGACTAGAAACATTTAGTGGCTCACGTGTATTTGTGATATATTCTCAATATTTGTAACTCTCATGCTTTGTGGGTTAGAATTAAATGAAATCAATTTCTACCCGAGTTGCGTCGGGACACTCAAAAATCCGTGTATGGTATTCTGGAAATATGGATCCTACAACTAGGTTTGAATTGAAATATATTCGCCTAGTGGGTTTCCCTTCTCCCTAACATAAATAGGATAGAAGGCTGAGTGTCTTTTAGACTGCCGTGGTGTAATTGATTAAAGTGTCGGCTATCATCCTGATGGTTGGTGGTTCGATCCCCACTGAGAGACTAGAAACATTTAGTGGCTCACGTGTATTTGTGATATATTCTCAATATTTGTAACTCTCATGCTTTGTGGGTTAGAATTAAATGAAATCAATTTCTACCCGAGTTGCGTCGGGACACTCAAAAATCCGTGTATGGTATTCTGGAAATATGGATCCTACAACTAGGTTTGAATTGAAATATATTCGCCTAGTGGGTTTCCCTTCTCCCTAACATAAATAGGATAGAAGGCTGAGTGTCTTTTAGACTGCCGTGGTGTAATTGATTAAAGTGTCGGCTATCATCCTGATGGTTGGTGGTTCGATCCCCACTGAGAGACTAGAAACATTTAGTGGCTCACGTGTATTTGTGATATATTCTCAATATTTGTAACTCTCATGCTTTGTGGGTTAGAATTAAATGAAATCAATTTCTACCCGAGTTGCGTCGGGACACTCAAAAATCCGTGTATGGTATTCTGGAAATATGGATCCTACAACTAGGTTTGAATTGAAATATATTCGCCTAGTGGGTTTCCCTTCTCCCTAACATAAATAGGATAGAAGGCTGAGTGTCTTTTAGACTGCCGTGGTGTAATTGATTAAAGCGTCGGCTATCATCCTGATGGTCGGTGGTTCGATCCCCACTGAGAGACTAGAAACATTTAGTGGCTCACGTGTATTTGTGATATATTCTCAATATTTGTAACTCTCATGCTTTGTGGGTTAGAATTAAATGAAATCAATTTCTACCCGAGTTGCGTCGGGACACTCAAAAATCCGTGTATGGTATTCTGGAAATATGGATCCTACAACTAGGTTTGAATTGAAATATATTCGCCTAGTGGGTTTCCCTTCTCCCTAACATAAATAGGATAGAAGGCTGAGTGTCTTTTAGACTGCCGTGGTGTAATTGATTAAAGCGTCGGCTATCATCCTGATGGTCGGTGGTTCGATCCCCACTGAGAGACTAGAAACATTTAGTGGCTCACGTGTATTTGTGATATATTCTCAATATTTGTAACTCTCATGCTTTGTGGGTTAGAATTAAATTAAATCAATTTCTACCCGAGTTGCGTCGGGACACTCAAAAATCCGTGTATGGTATTCTGGAAATATGGATCCTACAACTAGGTTTGAATTGAAATATATTCGCCTAGTGGGTTTCCCTTCTCCCTAACATAAATAGGATAGAAGGCTGAGTGTCTTTTAGACTGCCGTGGTGTAATTGATTAAAGCGTCGGCTATCATCCTGATGGTCGGTGGTTCGATCCCCACTGAGAGACTAGAAACATTTAGTGGCTCACGTGTATTTGTGATATATTCTCAATATTTGTAACTCTCATGCTTTGTGGGTTAGAATTAAATGAAATCAATTTCTACCCGAGTTGCGTCGGGACACTCAAAAATCCGTGTATGGTATTCTGGAAATATGGATCCTACAACTAGGTTTGAATTGAAATATATTCGCCTAGTGGGTTTCCCTTCTCCCTAACATAAATAGGATAGAAGGCTGAGTGTCTTTTAGACTGCCGTGGTGTAATTGATTAAAGCGTCGGCTATCATCCTGATGGTCGGTGGTTCGATCCCCACTGAGAGACTAGAAACATTTAGTGGCTCACGTGTATTTGTGATATATTCTCAATATTTGTAACTCTCATGCTTTGTGGGTTAGAATTAAATGAAATCAATTTCTACCCGAGTTGCGTCGGGACACTCAAAAATCCGTGTATGGTATTCTGGAAATATGGATCCTACAACTAGGTTTGAATTGAAATATATTCGCCTAGTGGGTTTCCCTTCTCCCTAACATAAATAGGATAGAAGGCTGAGTGTCTTTTAGACTGCCGTGGTGTAATTGATTAAAGCGTCGGCTATCATCCTGATGGTCGGTGGTTCGATCCCCACTGAGAGACTAGAAACATTTAGTGGCTCACGTGTATTTGTGATATATTCTCAATATTTGTAACTCTCATGCTTTGTGGGTTAGAATTAAATGAAATCAATTTCTACCCGAGTTGCGTCGGGACACTCAAAAATCCGTGTATGGTATTCTGGAAATATGGATCCTACAACTAGGTTTGAATTGAAATATATTCGCCTAGTGGGTTTCCCTTCTCCCTAACATAAATAGGATAGAAGGCTGAGTGTCTTTTAGACTGCCGTGGTGTAATTGATTAAAGCGTCGGCTATCATCCTGATGGTCGGTGGTTCGATCCCCACTGAGAGACTAGAAACATTTAGTGGCTCACGTGTATTTGTGATATATTCTCAATATTTATAACTCTCATGCTTTGTGGGTTAGAATTAAATGAAATCAATTTCTACCCGAGTTGCGTCGGGACACTCAAAAATCCGTGTATGGTATTCTGGAAATATGGATCCTACAACTAGGTTTGAATTGAAATATATTCGCCTAGTGGGTTTCCCTTCTCCCTAACATAAATAGGATAGAAGGCTGAGTGTCTTTTAGACTGCCGTGGTGTAATTGATTAAAGCGTCGGCTATCATCCTGATGGTCGGTGGTTCGATCCCCACTGAGAGACTAGAAACATTTAGTGGCTCACGTGTATTTGTGATATATTCTCAATATTTGTAACTCTCATGCTTTGTGGGTTAGAATTAAATGAAATCAATTTCTACCCGAGTTGCGTCGGGACACTCAAAAATCCGTGTATGGTATTCTGGAAATATGGATCCTACAACTAGGTTTGAATTGAAATATATTCGCCTAGTGGGCTTCCCTTCTCCCTAACATAAATAGGATAGAAGGCTGAGTGTCTTTTAGACTGCCGTGGTGTAATTGATTAAAGCGTCGGCTATCATCCTGATGGTCGGTGGTTCGATCCCCACTGAGAGACTAGAAACATTTAGTGGCTCACGTGTATTTGTGATATATTCTCAATATTTGTAACTCTCATGCTTTGTGGGTTAGAATTAAATGAAATCAATTTCTACCCGAGTTGCGTCGGGACACTCAAAAATCCGTGTATGGTATTCTGGAAATATGGATCCTACAACTAGGTTTGAATTGAAATATATTCGCCTAGTGGGCTTCCCTTCTCCCTAACATAAATAGGATAGAAGGCTGAGTGTCTTTTAGACTGCCGTGGTGTAATTGATTAAAGCGTCGGCTATCATCCTGATGGTCGGTGGTTCGATCCCCACTGAGAGACTAGAAACATTTAGTGGCTCACGTGTATTTGTGATATATTCTCAATATTTGTAACTCTCATGCTTTGTGGGTTAGAATTAAATGAAATCAATTTCTACCCGAGTTGCGTCGGGACACTCAAAAATCCGTGTATGGTATTCTGGAAATATGGATCCTACAACTAGGTTTGAATTGAAATATATTCGCCTAGTGGGTTTCCCTTCTCCCTAACATAAATAGGATAGAAGGCTGAGTGTCTTTTAGACTGCCGTGGTGTAATTGATTAAAGCGTCGGCTATCATCCTGATGGTCGGTGGTTCGATCCCCACTGAGAGACTAGAAACATTTAGTGGCTCACATGTATTTGTGATATATTCTCAATATTTGTAACTCTCATGCTTTGTGGGTTAGAATTAAATGAAATCAATTTCTACCCGAGTTGCGTCGGGACACTCAAAAATCCGTGTATGGTATTCTGGAAATATGGATCCTACAACTAGGTTTGAATTGAAATATATTCGCCTAGTGGGTTTCCCTTCTCCCTAACATAAATAGGATAGAAGGCTGAGTGTCTTTTAGACTGCCGTGGTGTAATTGATTAAAGCGTCGGCTATCATCCTGATGGTCGGTGGTTCGATCCCCACTGAGAGACTAGAAACATTTAGTGGCTCACGTGTATTTGTGATATATTCTCAATATATATATATATATATATATATATATATATATATATATATATATAAAATTAACTTATATAAATTACATTTTGTAATGTGTACATGTTTTCGGTAAAAAACTGTCCCGGCCGAAGTCCGATTCCTTTTAAATTACAGGCTCAATATCGCTCGCTAGGAAAAAATCAACACCTAAATGGCACGAAAGGTCTTAAAATTAACAGAAATAGGGCCTAAAGTTATTAAAATCGCCAAACTAATGGGGCGAACATCTATATATCTCAAAAGCAATGGGGCTAAACATGAGAAAAAAAGAGGTCCAGAAAAAAATCCCTCAAGTGGAAATCTCCCGTTAACCCCTTCTGTACCGGTGACGTCCTTTTCATTATATTCTGGAAACTGTTGACGATTTTATTCAGCTTAGGAAAGACCACCGACAATAAAGAGGCTATGCTCTATCTCATTTAATCCTCTGAGCTATATTAGATCCTTCCTAAGCTGAATAAAACCATCAAATAGTGCTTACGATATGATGAAAATTACGTCACCGGTACTGAACTGGTTAACCCCTTCAGCACGATGATGTAATTTTCATCATATTCTGATTACCATTAGATGATTTTCTTTGATATACTGTATATTCTATCTTAAGGACTCAAATGGGTATATAGGATCACAATAAACCCTCTGAATAACACTGGTCCTTCTTAAGCTGCATAAAATCGTCAAATTTAGCCAGAATTAAAGGCAAAAAGGCGTCAATTGTACTGAACGGGTTAAATATCCAAACCTGATAAGTTGACAATATAATATTTAATAATATTCATAATATGTGTGAGGAGTACAAATAAATATGTGATTTAAAGTGTTATGAACAAAACTAAGACAAAAAACAATTGCATTAACAATTAGTATGTTCAATGAATTTAACATTGTTCTAATCAATTGAGGTCAAACTCATTAACGTTGAGTGCATAATGGCAGTATATTACAGGAAACGAATTAGAACAATTTAAAACCCAAACTAAATTATTTTAACAAGTGGCCTGTGCAATCAAATACACTTTGATCATGTCTATCACCCTCGTTAAATAACCAATCTATGGACCAGTCAATGTCACTGATCAATTACCTGGATTATCTTGTTATTGGGTCAGCAGTGAGGTCAGCAGTGAGGAGGTCAGAAGTGTGGGAAGCCATGAAAAGAGTGAAGTTGGGGAAAGCACCAGGAACAGATGGAGTGTGTGGGGAAATGTTGAGGTATGGTGGTGAGATAGTGATAGAATGGGTATGGAAAATGTGCAAACTAGCATGGGAGAAGGGGAGTGCACCCTATGACTGGAAGACTGGCATAATAGTCCCCCTATATAAGGGCAAAGGGGAAAGAGGAGTGTGTGGTAACCACCGAGGCATATGTCTTCTAAGCGTAGTAGGGAAGGTATACAGTAGGGTAGTGATTGAGAGAGTGAGAGTGAGAACGGAGAAATGGATAGGCGACGAGCAGGGAGGTTTTAGGAAGGGAAGAGGATGTGTAGATCAGATTTTTGCCCTGAATTGTGTTGTGGAGAAGTATCTGGAGAAGAAACAAAAGGTGTATGTTGCCTTTATGGACTTGGAGAAGGCCTATGACAGAGTGGATAGAGAAGGTTTGTGGAAAGTACTTAGAATATAAGGAGTAGAGGGCAAGTTGCTGAAAGCAGTGAAGAGTATGTATGAGGGTGCAAAGGCGGCAGTACGTGTGGAGAGTGAGCAGAGCGAGTTCTTTGACCTGAATGTTGGTTTGAAACAGGGGTGTGTGATGGACCCGTGGTTGTTTACTGTATATATGGATGGAGTCATGAAAGAAATACTATCAAGAGCAGTGGATGTTGGTGTATTGCTGAAAAGGGAGGGAATTGAGTGGAAGCTACCTATACTGCTGTTTGCGGATGGTACAGTTCTGATGAGTGATAATGAATGGGAGTTGCAGGGTCTGGTAAATGAGTTTGGAACAGTGTGCGAAAAACGGAATTTGAAGGTAAATGCGGGGAAGAGCAAGGTTATGGTCTTCGAAAGGGTGAAGTCACAGAGTGTGAGGTGAAGCTGAACAGTCAGGCTATGAAGATCGTCAACTCTTATAAGTATCTGGGCAGTGTGTTGAGTAAAGATGGGACTATGGATGAAGAAGTGCGGGAGAGGGTACAACAGGGGAAGAGGGTTGTAGGAACGGTAAAAGCAGTAACAAGAAATAGGGTGGTCAGTATGGAAGTGAAGAAGTCCCTGCATGACAGTGTGGTAATCCCGACACTGACTTACGGAAGCGAAGCATGGACGTTGGTTGAGAGACTCAGACCAAGAGTGAGAGCAGTGGATATGAATTACTTAAGGAGTGCGTGCAGAGTTACATGGAGGGATAGACAGACTAATGAGGAAGTAAGAAGGAGGTGTGGTGTGGCGGTAGATGTGCTGGAAAGTGTGAAAAGGAACAACTTGAGATGGTTCGGTCATATGGAACGTATGGAAAGCGAGAGAATGACTAAGAGGGTGTACGAGAGTGAGGTGGAGGGACAGAGAGGGAGAGGTAGACCGAATGAGAGGTGGAAGGATGGAGTGAGGAAGTACATGAACGAAGGCGGTGCTGGTTGGGGGGAGGGGCGTCGACTGACTGGGGACAGAGGTGCATGGGGGCGGTTCGTTCGTGGCCACCCCTTCGGGGATCACGGCGTCAGGCAACAGATAGATAGATAGATAGCAGTGAGGGAGTAATTCAGTGATATATACGGCACCAATATCGTCATTATTTCTAAGTGATCCGCCAATGGTATGGCTGATAGCGTCATGTGCTCAATGTTAATGATGTCTTCAATGTTATATATTTTGTAAATCGATAAAGTGCCTCTTATATATTGTTTTCGTTTAAGGAGGATTTACACAAACGAATTTAGCTTCTGAATGACCGTCATATTAGCATTGTGTGACCATTGATAATCTGATTCCAATGTAGTTGCCGAGGCCAATTTGTCCCAAAATGTTGCCTGAATTTGTTTTATTGTAGACCAAAGGTTGGCAGCAAAACCTCGCTTGTAAATCCATATTTAGTGTTAGTTAGTTAGTTAGTTAGCTCAATGCCTTAACTGGTTTATTTAGTGGTTTATTGTAAATTAAGGTTGTGATAAATGTCCTATTATATATGGCATGGAGGGTAAATATTGTCTTATTATCTTTGTATAGTATAAAGTGGATATACTGAAACAATCGGTCACTGTGATAATTTATGTATTGGGTATGTATCATGCATTAAATATATTATGGCCGTTTGTCGAGGTTTTTCGTATTATATACCAGTTTATTACCTGGTGTGTGTGTGTGTGTGTGTGTGTAAATATTATACGTTCAATTTTTGCCATAGGCCTACTGTAATACATTATAGGTATGCCAATCGATAAAGTGTTATCATTATAACATGCATGATATACATTGAATATAACACTATACAAAATTAATATTGTCAGTATTTCGACGCAATTTTGTTATACTTTTTGTTAAGCGATATTATTCAGTTTAAATAAAACGTCTTACATAAGTATTAACAACCTTGAGTTACTCCTTTAATACAATGATGCCTTGCTTTATTGTATTATTGACAGGATTAAACGTCTTATAAAACAAGAAAGACCTATTGTTGGTAATGGGTTAACATGCATAAAATACCCAAATTATAAGTACACATTTAGATCAACAATATCAAAGTTACCATATATTACACTGCTATGCATTATTTACAATCGTAATATTGTCAGTTTCACGCTAAACTATTATTCAACCTCCTAACGTAATTATTAGAAGACAATATCTTATTAGTTTTATCAACATAGCAGAGCCGCTCAGGATTCTCAAATGTTTATAAACTAAGCCAATTAACCCACTGGACCCCAGCTAGCTTAGATTAAATGTACACTGAGAGACCCACAGATATGGCCTTATTTATATTTTTAAAAATAGCTTAAATAGGTGAGAAATTAATAATAACACACAAGATAACACTCACCTCGGTTATTTGGGGATCCTATGGGGGGGGGGGGGGGGGGGGTTCAGCCTCAGCCATCAGCTGATGCCGGGCGGCCTTCAAAATTCCCGCCCGGCAAGACACAGCTGAGCGCGGCAGCATGGCAGATGTACGATACGTCCAGTTTTCGAGTGACGGTTATTTACACCACCTGAGCATCAAGTGTGCCTTCATAGTTCATATATATTAGCAAGATATATCACATAATGTCATTATAAGTGAAGTTACAGTGTGATAAGTGCATTGATTCAAGTTATATAAGTGCTCACGAGTGGCAAGCCTCGCACGCGTCCTGGTTACCATGGCGAATGGCGGCCATCATGGTCTCAGACAATAACAGAACGCACGCACGTACACACAACCAGCTGATCGACACGCTCCACCCACCACTTTCACTTTCATTGTCTGCCTCTGTCACTCACTCTGTTTATTAATTTTATACTTTATCGTATGTTTTATAGTTATAATATGAGTTTTACACATTGTTTTAGGCACTTTGGACTTAGAAATATGGGTTTTCACATTGTATTTGTACTGGTATTTTGTATTGTGTTTTATCGTATTCTATCTAACTGTTTTTTTGTACTTATATTTTATCTTATTCTATCTCACTGTTATCGTCATTGTTCACAGGGTTATGCTATATTTACACTTATTGGTGTCTGTCACTGTTTTACGTATATTTGAGTGTAACTATCACTTACATATTGTGTTCGGCACTTTGTATATATATATTATTTACACTTCGTTTATGTACACACACTTCACTTTTGATAGCGTCTTTTATCGCAGTCTTTGAACACACTCTTTTAGAAATGTTCAAGGGTGTGATACTCCCTGAAGCAGTCCGGGAAACACGGTGCAACACCACATTCTAGGCACATATACCTGGTATCTGATCTCACAGGGTCCCCCTGTGTCGTGTTCCGGCACGCATGTCACCGTCTGCGGGGTTTATCATTGCTCTCTGTGGGCGGCACATAGTACAAAGGAGTACAAAGGAAATCAAGCAACAACAGATCTAGTGACCCTTCTAGGTTGCTTGTCCTCCAAAACACTGAGGATCAAGTGTCCAAACAGTGGTTTAGAGTGGGTAAGGGAACATTGGAAAGGGAATTACTGCCCTGGAACTAATGTCCGTGGCAGGATTAGGAAGTTAGTAGGGGACAGATGGGTTAGTAACTGAGGGGGGGATAAAATAAAGTTATTCATTTACAAACGCAGTCAGTCGCGGGTTTGAAGCGAGATATTTGTCTAGGCGGAGTTTAAATGAATCAACGGTGATGCAGTCTATAACGTTTCGGGGAAGCCCATTCCACAAGTTGACAACTCGATTGAAGAAGAAATTCTTAGATTCGTGTGAGTTAAAAGATTTACCAATAATTTTGCAACCGTTTCCCCGCGTGTAATTAGATTGGTCGATAGTGAAGTACTTACTACAGTTCATAATTATTGTCGATGCCTTTGATGATTTTGAACACTTGAATTAAGTCACCTCTTAATCTGCGCTGGGTTAAAGGAAATAGATTTAATTCTCTAAGACGCTCTTCGTATGGTTTGTTCTTTAGGCTAGGTATCATTTTGGTAACTCTACGTTGAACTCGTTCTAGCTTGTTTATATCTTTTTGGTAATAAGGGCACCAGGATTGAACGCAGTATTCCAGAAGAGGGCGGACTAAGGAATTGTAAAGGGTTAGGATAACTTCTTTGGATTTATGCTCAAATGACCTGCCTATAAAGCCAATTATTTTGTTTGCCTTCTTAACAACTTCTGAAACATTGTTGACTCGGTTTTAGGTTACTCGATATTGTTACTCCCAGATCGGTTTCTCTGTTTACATTCTTAAGCTGAGTGCCATTCATCGAATAGTTTGCTTTCTCATTTAGGTATCCGATATGTAGTACTTTACATTTATCCGCATTGAAACTCATTTGCCAAATTTGGGCCCAACATGACAATTTATCTAGATTGTGTTGCATATCGTCAACTTGTTCTTTTGAGAGTACGCTATTTGCAATTTTTGTATCGTTAGCAAATTTTGAGATTGTACAGGTGAGGCCCTCATCTATGTCGTTGATGTAAATTAGAAAGAGAATTGGTCCTAGTACCGATCCCTGGGGTACCCCGCTACTTACATTGGTCCATTTAGATGCCTTACCGTTTTGACTACTCTTTGCTTTCTGTCGCTGAGCCAATTTTCTATCCATTTCAACACACCGTCTTGTATTCCATGCGCTTTTAGTTTTAGCAGTAAACGTTTGTGGGGAACTTTGTCAAAGGCCTTTTGAAAATCAAGGTATATAATATCTACAGCTTTACTCTCATCGTAGAGGTTGAGGATATCGTGGAAGAAGTCTAAGAGGTTTGTTAAACAGGAACGTTTTTTACGAAAGCCGTGTTGAGTATCTTTAAGTATGTTATTTTCCTCTAAGTGATTTACGAGTCTGTCTCGTATGACCGTTTCTAGCATTTTACATACAACTGAGGTAAAGCTAATTGGACGATAGTTACTGGGTAGGGATTTGCTGCTTTTTTGAATATCGGTGCTACGTTGGCTAGTTTCCACTGATCAGGCATAGTTCCAGACTGCAAGGATTTATTGAATAGTAATGTCAGTGGTTTGGAGAGCTCATCCTTAGCTTCCTTCAGAACTCTAGGCGAGATTGTATCAGGTCCAGGCGTTTTATTTACCTTGAGTTTATCTAAACAATTCAATACTTCTCTCTCTGTAACGGTGATATTGCTTAGAACATCTGAATTATCAATCTGAATCGGTGATGGTGTAGGGATATCACTGAGGTCTTCTGTTGTAAAAACTGATGCAAAGAAGGTATTGAGGGCATTACTCATTTGTACTTCGTCTTTGGTGTATTCTCCATTTTCATCGACTAACGGTCCAACAGTTGAAGTAACTACTTTTTTCTTTCTGATATAACTATAGAATTCTTTCGGGTTTGTTTTACTTTGATTCGCAATATGTAACTCTAGAGTCTTTTTACTTTGCTTAATTAACTTTTTGGCTTTGCGTCGTAGCTCTACAAATTTCACCCGTTCTTCGTCATTTTGTGAGGATTTTAATCTATCATTAGCAATTTTTTTAGCAAGCAGGCATTTTGAAATATCTTTATTCCACCATTTGGGCTAATTATTATGGCCTGGACGCCGTATTTTCGATGGTATGCAGTCTTGCACTGCTTTTAGGTAAGTGGTTTCGAATAACTTCCAAGATGTATTTATGTCATTATTGTTAATTAAAAAGCTCCAGTCAGTTTCTTTAAACATAGCTCTAAGTTTATGGAAGTTTGCTTTCTTGAAATTAGGGACTTTTTCGATGCTACTATTTGGTTCGTTACTAGTAAACTTTAAAGTGAAAGTTATCGTACGATGGTTGCTGTTACTGAATTCATCACCAACATTCAAATTCTCTATTAATTCTTCTTTTGTTGCAAGTACAATGTCAAGAACGTTATTACCACGGGTCGGCGTTCGAACAAATTGATAAAGCGAACTCTCTTGCAAGTTCGTATACAAGTCATGTCCGGAGTGTGAAGTAAGAGTATCGCCCCACTTGGTCACAGGTGAATTAAAGTCGCCAAAAATTACGGTATCTTGTGAGTTACTTACATCTGCAATTTGTTCATAAATTTCTCGGTCAGTTTGCACTGATTGAGCTGGAGGTCTGTATATTAATGCAAGTATTATTTGTTATTATTATTATATATGGATGGAGTTATGAAAGAAATACTATCAAGAGCAGTGGATGTTGGTGTATTGCTGAAAAGGGAGGGAATTGAGTGGAAGCTACCTATACTGCTGTTTGCGGATGATACAGTTCTGATGAGTGATAATGAATGGGAGTTGCAGGGTCTGGTAAATGAGTTTGGAACAGTGTGCGAAAAACGGAATTTGAAGGTAAATACGGGGAAGAGCAAGGTTATGGTCTTCGAAAGGGGTGAAGTCACAGAGTGTGAGGTGAAGCTGAACGGTCAGGCTATGGAGATCGTCAACTCTTTTAAGTATCTGGGCAGTGTGTTGAGTAAAGATGGGACTATGGATGAAGAGGTGTGGGAGAGGGTACAACAGGGGAAGAGGGTTGTAGGAACGCTAAAAGCAGTAACAAGAAATAGGGTGGTCAGTATGGAAGTGAAGAAGTCCTTGCATGACAGTGTGGTAATCCCGACACTGACTTACGGAAGCGAAGCATGGACGTTGGTTGAGAGACTCAGACCAAGAGTGAGAGCAGTGGAAATGAATTACTTAAGGAGTGCGTGCGGAATTACATGGAGGGATAGACAGACTAATGAGGAAGTAAGAAGGAGGTGTGGTGTGGGGGTAGATGTGCTGGAAAGTGTGAAAAGGAACAACTTGAGATGGTTCGGCCATATGGAACGTATGGAAAGCGAGAGAATGACTAAGAGGGTATACGAGAGCGAGGTGGAGGGACAGAGGGGGAGAGGTAGACCGAATATGAGGTGGAAGGATGGAGTGAGGAACTACATGAATGAAGGCGGTGCTGGTTGGGGGGAGGGGGTCGACTGACTGGGGACAGAGGTGCATGGGGGCGGTTCGTTCGTGGCCACCCCTTCGGGGATCACGGCGTCAGGCAATAGATAGATAGATAGATTATTTTTTGTACCTTTATTATTCTTTATTAGCACAAAAGATGCGTCGACGTTCACAATTTGAGGTTTTGACAAGAGGGTAGGGTTAAGACTTTCTTTGATATAAAGTAAAACGCCACCTCCATTTCGATTTATTCGGCTTTTCTCAAACATTACATAACCGGGAAGTGAATACTCTGCTAAAAAGTCTCTATCTTCTGTATTGAGCCAAGATTCTGTTATGCCAATCACATCATAATTTTCTGTAAACACTAGCTCCTCTAAATCTGAAAATTTATTGCGTATGCTACGAGCGTTTGCATAGAAAACCTTTAAATTTGTTATTTTAGAACTCACGGAACGCTCTTTAATAATATTTTTGGTTCTTGTCGGATCTACATTTATGTTCATGGCTGTCCTCGGTCCTCGCTGTCTTCGGTCCTTATTGCTGGTGGTCCTCGGTTGCCTCTGTTTTTTTCTTGGCGTTGGATGATTTATGTCACTGCTGCTTCTTCTCTGATGGCGTTTTTTGATCCATGGCTGCGGACTGCTTCGTGTAGGAGATGACCCATGCGTGCTGAACCCACAGGGTTTAGATGAGTGCCATCCTTGCGGAACAGAGTAGGCTGGTTGTAGAAGTTGTCCCAGAGGTTGATGAATTCAACTTCTTCCCTCAGACACAAATATTTTAGTCGGCTATTTGTGCTGAAGGCCTTGTCGTAGAATTTATCAGGTGCGTCGATCTTGGGGAGAATGCCTGAGATGATGATATTCCTTGACTTGTTTTTGTAGTGCTGGATCATCTTGCGATATTTATCCATCAACTCTTCGGATCTGGTGCGCATGACGTCATTTGAACCAGTCAGGGAAGTGGCGTTCTGTCAGCCTGGCAATCCCTTCTGCTGCTGGCTGTCGATGTGCGGGGGGTTGCTGGGCGTGGGGGGCAGTTATGTTTTCCCTCAACATCTCCCTGGACAACTCGATGCAGAAGTTCTCCATCGTTTCCTGCTTGCCGGTGATTGTTGCGTGGAGGATGTGGCTGTTATACAGGGTGATATCGAGGAGGTGGAAGAATAACTTTTTATACCACCTCATTGTCTTCCTCGCACACTCGACTGCCGAGATGACATCATCAGATTTGTCCACCAGACGTATATGGATGTTGTAGTCGCAGATGGCCAAAGGTTTCTTGATCATTTCACCTGTTGCTCTGTCACAACGTCTGCTGTCTTGGAAGATGGGACGGTGGACTGCTGTGATGACGTTCACATCCCGGTTATCCATCCAGGACAACAGGAGGACATTGTTAGCCTGCAGGTAGATGATGGAGCCCTTTTCCCACCTGGGTGGTAGATTTTGCATGAAGGTCCGATTCCTCCTGACGGTGCCACAGACTCTTGTAGTGTGGCTATGCAGGAACTTGGCAAAGGAGGGGCTGGTGTACCAGTGGCCAGGTACAGTATGTGGCCCCTGTCCAAGTAGCCCTCCATCATGGTGATCACGACGGCCCCAGAAATTCTGTATGTCCTCGTTTCCACCAATTCTGTCTTCCTGCCCATGTACAGAATTATGTCCTGGATATAACCGGTGCGACAGTCACACATAACGAAGGTCTTCAGGCCATATCGATGTCGTTTGCTGGGCATGTCCTGCCGGATGATAATATTTCCCCTCCACAGCAGCAAACTCTCATCAATTATCAGCTTCTGATGGGGATTAAAGGCGGCAGCAAACTTCACCTTCAGATACTCAAAGATGGGTCTTATCCTCTCCATGGGGTCCTTCATAGCTCTTGGTTGTTCCTGGTTTCTTGTGTGGCTTGCCAGGCTATCGATGAAGTGAAGGTTCCCCATTATGGCTGAGAACCTATTTCTACTCATTACTTGGCCAAAGATAGGGGTTCGGACGAGGGGATCCCAGGACCAGTACTCCTTGATAGAGGATTTCTTCATGACCCCCATCAGGATGACTATGGCCAAGAACATGTAGAATTTTGGGACATCTAGTGTGGTCCATGACAGCCTTGCCAACTACTTGTGCTATTCTTTCCCAGCCATAAAATAGTAATTGTACCAGTTGGTTTTGTCAACAATTAGGCCATGAGGTTTGCAGTAAAAAACTGCAGGAAGACGTCAAGTATCGTGGTCTGGTGCTCTTGGTTTGGGAGCGTAGGGCCGGCAATCCCAGCGCCCACAAAGTTGTAGTTGGTGGGCACAAAGTTCTCTCCATCCACCCAATTCCACTCATCGGGTTGATTGGCACCTTCGTCGCCAGAGTCGTCAGGAGAGGAGTCACCATCAGGGCGGCGGGAGGGACTTGCCCTGCCTCTTGACCTCGACCTCGACCTCGACCTTGGTCGAGTCGACCCAGACCTTGCTCTCACACCGCCAGGGGTGGGGCGTCGTACTAGGGTCAGTTTAGAACCCCTTCGGCCACAGCTACGCTCACGTTGGCTGGTAGGGCATTGTGCGCAATCAGGGCGTTGTGGCGACGCAGGCGGTGATGGTGTCTGAGTGTCGTGTCCCTTGAAGGTCCCAGGCTGAGGAGAAGGTACAGGTGAGTATGGTAGTAGGCCGGGGGGTTACGGTGGAGGTGGAGAGTGTGGTGGTGGTGGTGTCGGGTGGCAAGGCGGAGAATGCGCTGAGTCATCCCTGGCAGCCATGGTGGGGAAAAAAATTATGTGCAAGCTTCCTTTGTTGAGCAAGTTCGAGGACAGGCACTTCCTCATTTGTTTCTTCCTCTGAATAACTCGATGGCTGCGCAGCCTGCGCTGCTAAGATGACTGCACCCCTGTGCAACCCATAGAAGGTGTTAGGGGTTGCCGCTTTTAGTGGAGAGCCAATGCAGGGTGGTGGTGAAGGCAGACGCAGGGGAGGACCACAGTGAGGCACGCGTGGTGCCGGACCTTGACCCCTTTCATCCTCAGCTCTTCTCTTCTCCCCTACGATGACCAAGCGGAATGTTGAGGAAGGCCATGTGTTCTGGGTAATCTGCCTACTCCTCTTCCCCACTTGCTGGGGAGTCCACTATGTCATGGGGAGCAATGGGGGAGCGATACCCACTTTCCTCCCTTTGTTCAAACATAGCGAGGCGACGAGAGATGGGGACAAAGGGTTCCTCCTCATGCATGTCCTGTATCTCGGCCAAACTGGGACAATACTCTTCCTCTGAATCGTTATCTGACGATCCAGTGTCACTATCAGGATCACTTTCATCAAGTATGACCATGGCATCATCAAGGGATATTCCCCTGCGTGGGTAACGGCGAGGTAAATCCGACATGATGTTGCACTCGCGAGCTCTACGGGTAAACTGACTGTCCTTTGTCATGCGGGTCCCATGTCCCAACAAGCCTAGACTTGGGGATTGCCAAGTATTGCCTACATCCTGAAGAATATCCCATACTAATCTCAAGCCTATAGCTACCATAGGACTAGAGTAAATAAGGTCGAAAGTCGTGGTGAGAAAAGCCCGCACATCACCACCTGCCCGGCAGGACTTAAGGGGTTGCCGAGTATGGCCAAGTAATGCCAACATCCTAAGGAGTATTTCACACAAATCGAAAGCCTCTAGCTACCATACGACAGGAGTAAATAAGGTCGAAATTCACGGTGAAGTAAGTGGGTAAACTGGCGCCACTAATCCGCCCGCCATCATCCGCACGACTTGCCTAGGTGATTGCTGGGTACCGCCACTGTTTGGCATCACCGTAAGGAATATCCTATGCCATTTTCAAGCCATTTCCTACCATAGGAGCCGAGTAAATGAGTCCGAAATAGCGGAGGCAACGTTTGCGGTGCTGGGGTTTAGCGTTACATACATTGGTGATACAAACGCTGTGTCGCTGTGGTCCCGTGGGTTAACCTTCCGAATCTGAGAGACTGGATTTGTCCGTCGTCGAAACATGCCCAGGATGCAGCACAGCACCCAATACCATTAAACACAGCATGAAAGACTGCATTCTACACAATCACTTACGTCAACAACATAATCTACACTCCTTGACTGCCCTGTGGGAAAGCCCGATCGTGGCCATGGCCTTCCTTAGGGACTCGGGGCTGTTCGGCCAGGCAGCCTAGGGAACAACAACAACAACAACCTTCCGAATCAGACATATTCCTCCTAAATTGAATAAAATCACACCTAGAATAACAAACACATTGGCGTAATTTGATCGAAATTATAAATATCAACAGAAGCAGCACTGCCATTGTCCATACAGGTATAAATAAACATAGAATTGCCATATTCTTGGGATTTGTCCAGCTTCTGTTTTCTATTATTCAACGTCTAACATAAAAATTAAGTTATATTGCTTCCCTGAACTTTAATATTGTATGGCTAGAGGGTGATATTGACGCCATCATAGTTTATATATTATGATATGCTGATGTATGTACGTATGTGTGTTTATGTGTGTGCGCTTGTGTGTGTGTGTTTGCATGAGTTATTTTGTTTTTGTTTTTAGTATTTGTGTGTGTGTGTATTGTACACTTGCATTATATATATTCTACATAGTACTGTGCTTGACATAATGTACATTTTTACTGGAAAACAATACTTACAGTGGTTATATCGTTGTGTCTGATTCTATATATTTAATAAACCTTTGGAATGTTTATGGTTCAAAGTTCAGTTAACAAGGACCCAAATATATAATATATTGAATAGTTTAATGTTCGACATGAATTTCAAATTGTATGACACTCGGTGAATTACTTTTGTTTTAAATCAAAACATACTTGGCATAACCGCTATCAAATACTGGACTACCATACATTACATCAATATACAACACATAAATACAGTACTTTTGAATTAATCATTACTCCGAAATATACAGAACGCAATACTCCTTGATTTATAATATACGAATTATACGATATCATAAAACACAACACTTATAATTTCACATAACTTTACGACCAAATGCCGACGTTTTGTGTTTGTTGATATTTTGCACATACGCAGTTCGATAGCACCATGATTTGCATTATTTTCTTGTTTTCGCTTGCCAGTATGCACATTGCTGACAGAGAGAGGGAGAGTAGGGACATGAATTAATCTTCTTTCTCTCATAATCTGTTTAAGGGTGACCACCTCGTATTTTTTGTTATCTTTCTCTCTTTCTCATGGTTGTATCCATTCGGCTCCATTCAGCCTACTGTCTTAAGAGGGGAGCGTCCACCATGGGGGTATAGGGGTAAAGGTTGGAAAATCCGAAAATTAGATTTTCATTGCTACAGTGATAACAGTAGTGTAGGAGTCATATGACAAAGTTTTACACTCAAAAAATTAAAAAATACCCTAAAGATATGGTATTCCCCCCCCCCCCCCCCCCCGGCCCCCCTTCTACCCACCGGCAGACTCGCGACGTATACGGGGTATCGTGGTATGAACGATAATTCCCATTACAATCGCGTTATTATGCACAAATAAGGACAAATTACGTCAACAGAGGTGTCTGCCCTCAGCTCATCATCAGCAGCAGCACCATCACCACCAGCAATATCACTTCCACATTCTTCATCATCATCATATAAGCCATCATCATCCTCCAATCCATCATTATCATCATCATCATCCAACCCATCATCATCATCCAACCCATCATCATCATCAAACATATTATATATTCAACACTAAACAGATCTAACCCATCCAAACCAACCCTAACACAACCTAGAGTAATCGAAAATGGCCTAACTTGGCATAAATGAGGCACGCGGTTCATGACGTCATTGGCGCCAAATGAATAAAATACCTTTTGGGGGGTCCAGGTGGCATATTATTGACTTAGACTTAGTAAATTGCACTGGATTTTAGTGCCAGAGCATGTATCAAATCAATCAAGAGCAAACAGTTGCAATAAATCGTCATTTGAGAGAGGAATCCTTGGGTAATGGATACATTTATTTGTTTGCCTTTTTATCAAAACTATAGTTACTCGAACACTTTTCCCTAAAACGTTTTTATTTTCAGTCCAATTATAATAAATAAGATATCACTGAAAAGAAGAGAAAAAATGCAATAAATATTTGACAGATTTGTTATACACCAATACAAATTTTGACAAGAGGCTTGCAACCTTTCAAAACTTTAAAAAATATATAATTTTTACAGGTATATATTAGCGGCAAAACTATATGGTGTATACAAAATCTGTGTATTGAATTTTTACTCCCCTTTCCAATGATATCCTACTTATTAAAATTGAACCAAAAATAAACTTCTTATAGCAGTTAGCAAATTTGCAAGAATTGAGTAAATCCGAGGTAGCGCAAACACTATTTGTCCAATTTGTTTCATTTTTGGATATGTTGTTCCTAGAAGTGGTATCTATCAACTGTATACAAATGAAAATGATCGGACTATATTGAAAAAAAACAAACATGGCGGACGCTCCCCTTAAGGGGAGATTTCCACTTGAGGGACTTTTTTCTTGACCCCTTTTTCCCTCATGTCTAGCCCCATTGATTTTGAGATTCTAAGACGTTTGCCCCATTAGTTTGCTGATTTTAAGAATTTCCTCCCCATTCTGTCAATTTTAAGACTTTTCGTGCCATTTAGGTGTCGATTTTATCCTGGCGAGCGATAGAGTGCCTGTAATTTAAGAGTAACCGGCCATCCAGGTGTCGATATTCTCCTGGCGAGTGGTAGTGAGCCAGCAAATTTTTTAAATGTTTTTGACAGCAGGCTAAATTTGTAGATTTTTCGATAGAATATTGTCTCCTGCGAAGCCGGATTTCTCCACACAATGCTGGCTCGTTATCGCTCGCCAGGAAGAAATCGACACCTGAATGGGGCTAAACGTCTTAAAACAATAGATAGGATGGGCCCAAATGGATACCAGACAGAGAAAGAGAGAACATGAGAGAAAATAGGCAGGTCACCCGCCTTAAGTGTTGTCAAAAGTAGTTAAACACTCGTAAGATTGCACATTTCTCTGTTCATTAAACACCTTTTGGTTTAGCTAGTGATGGAGGAATAATAGATGACAATATGTTAGTGGACAATCCGAGCATGATCACCGTGTATAAGATTGTATGTTGGAAGCTGTGGGGAAGGTGCAGCAAAAATAATGAGAGAGAGAGAGAGAGTCTGTGTCGGAGGTTAATAACTGGCTCAAGAATATCACAGTTCTGTACTAAATGTTGGTAATATAAATATTAGTTATCATACTTCACAAAGAGGGATCTTAGATAAAATATATACCGGTATATATTATACTGTATAATTATATGTATCAATGCTATATTTGTTTGCTTTTTAAATGTGTTTCGCTCTAGATAACTCCACGTTTCATCACTCGAATTTAAGCTGTAAAAACACCATAATTTAAGCTGTAAACACACCATAATTTAAGCTGTAAACACATCATAATTTAAGCTGTAAACACACCATAATGTCATAAAGTTTAAAAAACAGAGAGAGAGAGAGAGAGAGAGAGAGAGGGCGGGGGGGGGGGGGGGGGGAGAGAGAGAGGTGATGTGTGTGTGTTTTTTTTTTTTTTTTTTAAGAGACAATGAACGGAGGAAGGAAAAACACAGATAAAACAAAAAGGTCCATGTGCCTAAAGGCATCCTCCATTCATAAAATGTTTGTAACAACTGGATTTAAACTGTTGTAGATTGTAAGTTTGTGGAAAGCAATTCGAGGGAAGTGAATTCCAAAGAGTAGTAGCTCTGGGGATAAATGAATTCTGATAAGCAGAAGTTCTGCATTGTGGAGGAGAAAGTGTAAATTCATGGGCGCTCTCAGCTACCCTAGTTCTACGGGGAAAGGTGTGGAGAGGCGGCACAATTGAAGCAAGTTCCTAGGAACAATTGCTGTGAAAATATCTGTAGAATAATGCAAGGGATGCAACGTTTCTTCGTATGGATAATGTAGGAAGGTCCTGTGTGATTGCAGGGTTATTGATTAATCTAATAGCTTTATTTTGAATTTTGTCCAACTGCCTCAATGCAACCAATCCACTTCCAGTCCACAGAGGTGAACAGTAATCCATCTGAGAACGCACATGAGTTTTATATATTACGGCCAGCTGCTCGTCAGTGAAGAATTCTCGAACTCTGTACAGGAGTCCCAGTTTTTTAGAGGCATTCTTAGCAATGCTTCTAACATAATGTGAATATGTTATGTGAGCATGCTAATATTATGATATAGCATGCTGTATTAAATGGTGTTAACATATAGTTCTTTTTAGGGGTTAGTGCTTGTTTGGTGGTCTATATATTTATCTATGAATATATTTTTGAGTTTCCTCTATAGACCTCCATGAATCGTAAGAAAAAAAAAAAAAAAAACAAAAAAAACCTAGACCCCCTTTAAAAACACCCCTAGACCCCCTTTAAAAACACCCCTAGACCCCCTTTAAAAATAAATGTGTAAAATGTTCGGTAACAAATGTCCCGGCCGAAAAATAGTTCCTTCTAAAATTGTAGACTCGCGATAATTACAGGCTCACTATCGATCGCCAGGAACAAATCGACATCTAAATGGCACGAAACGTCTTAATATTGACAAATGAATGGGGCGAAATGTCTCAAAAATCGCCAAACTAACGGAAAGAATGTCTTATAACTTCAAAACGCAAAGAGAGAGCGGTAAATAATGTACTTATCTATCTATTTATTTCATGTGTTTATACTGTATAATTAATACGGTATTATAATCTAATTATTTGATTCCTTTTGACCCCTGTTCAGTGTGCAATTAGGTAAATTTTACATAGCACATTATTTAAAATGGATGTTTTAGCAATGCTTCAGGTGCAAACTTATACTTTTAAGTGTATATACCACAATTTAACATAAACTATCCCAATATATGTTTCCTCTTTAAATCATTATAATAATTATCTTAAAATCATTTACAGTCTTAGAGAAACGTAAAGACGATATATTTTTATTTACGGTACATATTATGATACCAATACCAGTGGCATAGGCCCACATTACTGTCAGAATACATTGCTCTAATTATAAGTTTAGCTAATGATGATAACATTGTAATACTTTTATAGAACAAACACATGCAAGACAAACCGTAAATCCTTATAAAATATTACTTCATTAAATTTCAACATTGGAGAACATTTCCCTGATATTATATCCCAATTAATATTGCAGTGTCTGTCGAAGCTTTACTACTACAAAGTAGAAACAATTTCGTAAACGGTTCTCAATAAAATGGTAATACTACAAAGTCTCCCAGAATTGATTGCATCCAATGTGAGGTACAGTCGGATGCCGTAGTCTCTACCCCACTCATAACAATTCATGGACTGCACTTATTTTTAATTATGGAAGTATAACTATGGAAGCGAATTTATGACTGTAATGGTCTATATATCAACTATAAAACTAGATTTACTATATATTGAAAATCAAGTTCAATACAAAAATATATTCAGATAGCTATAATTGCATGTATATATACAGAATATATATATATATATATATATATATGAAATGACGGGTCTGAAGACAAGCCCTGCAGAGAACAGTTGCAGACTAGCCAGTCTGCAACTAAAAGACCCTAAGAAGACAGGAGAACGAAAGGAGAGAATAAGAAGAATACAAGAGCCACCCCTGTTTCCCCGTGCTCTAATTACCACACAAATACAGGAGCAACCCCTGGTTTCCCGTGCTCTAAGACAACAGCCACCAGCCACAAGTATGGGAAATTCTCACAGCCAATCCACGCCCTGCTCTCCAACCCTCACAGCCAACCACAGAGCAGCATTTCTTCAGCTCCCGGATATGCAGTACAGTGAAGAAATGTTTATGCAAATAAAACATCTGTCGAGACTCGTAAGTAACTCGACAGTTTA
>JBAKBP010028588.1:0-28348 GCA_037953745.1 Lithodes maja | reverse complement strand
CTCAGCAATTATGAAGAGAAAGTTGAGGGGCAAAGGAAAGATGTGACGCTTTGGCTTCCAATCTTGGTAGATTAGGAGGTCAATCCACGCAAGAGACGCCGTCACTTGAGATCTAGAAAATATATAAGTAAAAGGAACAGTCAGAGTAAGCTATGGGTATGGCAGAGATCGCTCAGTTCTCACTCTGATAGACCAGCCCATCACCACATGACTAGAACCCAATCCTCTCATCATCAGCTAGGAAAGGCCCTAGAAAGCCGCCTTTGGCGGGGGGATAGCTCCCCTATTTCAACCCTTTTCGGGGTTGGGCACCCGCCCCTCTGATTTGATCTTGTTTGTTGTTGTGAAAGGTTATGTCTTGGGACCAGAGACCCTGAGCTTGGTGACCTAGATTGGATTGATACCCCAACCTATTACCCCTGAAGCGTCTGTGTCTACCCATACTGTAGGTGGAGGAGAAACCCATGTCATTATCGAGTACAATGTTTCGGTCTTCGCCCAGACCGATAGTAAGTTGTGAATTAATCGAGGAATCGGCCATAGTTTTCCCGCCGGCAAAAGTGGGAAAACTTTGTTGCCTTCCATGATTAATCTCTTGACTTTCAACGGGTCCAACTTCACAGTTAATTGGATCCAGTTGAGTGAACCGACTAGGGACTCCCACGATTTCCTCGTCGTATTCAGACTGTGGAGAAAAAGAAACAGTTTCCGGCGAAATCTGTTGCGATTGTCCACACTCTGAGTAAGAGTCAGATCGGCAGTGTTCCAAACCTATCCACTGAATTTCTCTTGTGGGAACAAGGAGCGACTTTGCCAAGTTGACCTTGAACCCTAGAGTTTGTACTGTACATGATTTAATACTAGCTTGACATGACATTGACATAACTCCTCTGACTCCGCCGCTACTAGCCAGTCGTCTAGATACCACCACACCTTGAAACCTTGGGCTAGCAAGGGCATGATGGCCTGCGGGACTAATTTTGTAAAGATTCTTGGTGCTAGGTTCAAACCGAAAGGCATTCTCTGAAAGACGTAAGTCTTTTGCCTGATCCTCAAGGCGAGGAATTTTTGGAACCGTTGGTTTATGGGGACATGCCAATAGGCGTCTTTCAGGTCTAATGAGCACATCCAGCCTTGCGGCGGGAGTGCGAGCCTGATTTGATTCACTGTAAGCATCCTGAAGGGTGTATTGTGAATATGTGTGTTCAAACACGAGAAATCGACTACTGGTCGCATCTGCACACTGTCCCTTCTCGGCACTAGAAATAGTCTGGAGGTGAAAACAGGGCAAGTTAGATCTACTCGGACAATGATTTGCTTGTTGATCATTTCCTGAGCAAGTGACTCACCTTTAAAGAAACATTGTTGACTTCTAGAGTTTGACGTAAACGAGGTCGCCGGAGCCACTTCCAACATATGCCTTTGCTTATCACTGTCCTGGCCCATGACCGCCAGGGCCAAGCCCTGCGACATGCTCGGAACAACCCAGTTTCTGTACTGGGTCTGTTCTGTAGGACAACTCTCGGGTCCAACTCGCCTGTGGCAGGCCCTGGGAGAGAGAGAGTGTAGTTGACTAGTTTTTTGGTGGTGGCGGCGGAGTGGGGTTAGACGGCTGGCTAGGTTTGGCATGCGGCTGACCTTGAGCAGGCTTTTGGTATGACTTACCCCTATAGCCTGACTGTTTACCCTGCTTATTTCTGTGCTGAGTACCTCCCTGTTGTTGAGGAGGCTCTGGGTCTCGAAATGACTGCTTAGTCTGAGTAGGATGGGGCTTCCCGCCGCTCTTAGGTTTCGAGTAAGGTTTCTTAAAAGCCTCTTTCTTTGACTGGGAGGTACTCTGCTTCCACAAGTCTACCAAATTGAAAACAATACTCCATGTTTCCGGCGGAAGAAGTGGTGCAGTTAATACCGGGGAGAGAATTACTCGGCGGGCTATATCCTCTGGCAACTTCTTTACCATGTACACCCGTAAATCCTGTCTTGCTCTAACCGCCTCCATAATAGCTACTCTAATATCACCTAAGGACTGAATAGAGTTTTGTAGGAGGAGCCTGCGTGACAAATCCGTGGCTTTCCTCACATGTTGGTCTGATATGGCTGTTATAGTTCTCGTGAGTGACTGGGCAACCTGGCGACTGACGAGATATTGAGAGAACAGTCTATACGCTTTATTGCGTAGCTTAAAGTCTCTGTCTAAGTGAGCCGGAGGGGGTGTGGTAAAAGGTTCACGCAGGTGGTAAAGAGATAGCTTGGGAGCTGCCAGGAATTCAAAGCCTGCTTTGTTAACAGGTAATGAGAACCATGAGTGAACTTCCTGCGGTACTTGATGGGAGGATTTAGTGGTAATAGTAGATGCAAAAATCTGCGCCTCTAGTGCCCAGTCCACCCACGGACCTACACCTACCTGCCCCACCTGCAAGACTGGTGTGTTTGTCTGATCTAGTGCCGGAACTGTATCCAGTTCCGGCGTAAGTGCATGTAGAGCTTTAATATAATATACGCCGTCATTCTTAGACCAGTCGGCAAACAGTTTTGCAGATGAGGCCGGAGGTATTGCCAGTGAGGCCGAATACACAAAGAAATCAGCGCCATAAACAGATGGGATGGCCTTAATGGTGACATCTAGTAACCTACCTTGGGCATCCTTAGCTCTTAATTTTCTACTCTTATTGACCTCAATGGTCCAATCACTAGGTACCGGAAGTTCCCCCGATATGGTAGCTTGTGCCAGGTGCGGTTTCTGAGGAATTGACTGAACCCATGAGCAATCCGGTCCATAAAGAAGAGGCATAGGGCCTTTTCTCTGTGGAGGTTTATCAAGAGGGGGAGGAGTAACGTCTGTAATGACACGGACGTTAGTGGTAGTCAAGGAGGCCGGCACTGTCGTGCTACTAGCCGTGGCAGTCGCCGAAGTAACGTTAACCGAAGGCAAAGAGGAATGGGGATGTGAAACACCTGAGGGCTGTAACGGCCTTACCGTAGACTCAAGTGGGGGAGCTACCGCTGTACTAGTGGAAGGAGCTTGAGAAGAAGGAATCTGATATTGTTGTATTACTCTGTGGAGAATATCATGTAGTTCTTTAGTAGTTACACACTTACTGTGGGAACCCCGACAGGACTGAGACCCACCTTCTGACTCTACTTCAACATTAATAGGTCGAGCTGAGGACAAGTTTATGTCTTCCGGCTCACCTGGTAGTTCCATCACTTCTGGTGTTGGCGGCCGGGGCTTAGTAAATTGTTCCGGCAGTGGCCACACTAAATCTGAGACTGACGAGGGTATAATATCTATTTGGTTAATATCCCTGTCTTGAACGTTAACTTGTGAAGGTTCTGATTGTCTCCAGGTCCCCCGGCATAGTGTCGCGGGTGGCTAGGAGTTCTGTATCACCTGAGGGTTATCAAATATTTGATATGAGCAAGAAGGAGAACCCCTATACTGATCCGCTAACACTCTGTTAACCTAACAAGTGCGCATGGGGGTAATTGAAAACGTCCCCCTGTGCTGACGTATTTGAGGTGTTTCCGTCACTAAAATATTCATTGTACCATTAATAGCATTAACCCTCCAACCCCGGCTAGGGAATATCGTAACTGTACTCTGTGACCGGGGGTTTTCAGGAATTTTGGTCCATGTTGATTCACATGTTACTCCTGAAATACATTACACAAAGTTATAAAAAAAACAGAAAAATGTTGCACAAACCTTCATGTGTAGAATGCCGTTGAGTAGAGGTCTCTAGCCCAAGTGATTGCATAATGGTGAGCGCGGGAAGTGGAGTGATTTTTATGCGTGAAAATCATCCCGCGTTCGGATGCGTCGCCTTGGCCCAGGCCCCGGCTCGTCGCGCCAAACTTTTTACCTCCCGGAGGCGATTTTATGTATTGATAGTGATGTTATTATAGTTATTTGGAGTCCAATTATATAAAATATGTGTATTAGGCTATCATTGTCACTAATATTTCCCATTTTCACTCGATACCGTAGTTTTTATGAGTAATTGAGGTAGGTTATTGTTATATTAGGCACTGATTATTCGTTATCACAGGTGTTTATTATACTTTGGCCATCTAATATTAGTTCGTGTGTCACTTTCACTTTGGTAAATATGCTTGAGAGAGTGTCACTGTCACTGATAATGCTCATTTTCACTTGATACGGTACATTTTATTAGTAATTGAGGTAGGTTATTGTTATATTAGGCACTGATTATTCGTTATCACAGGTGTTTATTATACTTTGGCCATCTAATATTAGTTCGTGTGTCACTTTCACTTTGGTAAATATGCTTGAGAGAGTGTCACTGTCACTGATAATGCTCATTTTCACTTGATACGGTACATTTTATTAGTAATTGAGGTAGGTTATTGTTATATTAGGCACTGATTATTCGTTATCACAGGTGTTTATTATACTTTGGCCATCTAATATTATGTCATGTGTCACTTTCACTTAGTTATATGCTTTGTAAACGTTTTATATACAATTTATTGTGTCTTTTTTCACTTATTTATATATGTTTTCATAATACATGACTTTTTTATCACAATACACCTGTACATTGTTTTATTTCCACTTGTTGCCTATATACATACATATTGTCAGTCTTTGGTACTTTCACTATGATTATTAGTTAGTACTCCTGCTTGGTGTGGTATTCAGCAAAGCACGGTATAGCACATAGTGACAGCTGGCACTCCACACACTGCATGGTGGTCTTTTTCTGCTTCCTCGGCCTCACCTGGCTGTTCCAGCAGACATGGCACCGCCTTCTGCTAATGGTGACTCCATCTCGTTCCAGAGGCAGGTAACCGAGCTTGTGCACATTTAGATACTGTGCACACTGCAT
Source organism: Lithodes maja (assembly GCA_037953745.1). Classification (NCBI taxonomy): domain Eukaryota; kingdom Metazoa; phylum Arthropoda; class Malacostraca; order Decapoda; family Lithodidae; genus Lithodes; species Lithodes maja. The sequence continues at coordinate 23,498 of JBAKBP010028588.1, read as the reverse complement.
GCGGTCCTGAACGGGGCGCCCAGGTTGTACCACTGCCCTCTGTGGCATAGCATACCTGTCCAGGAGCTCCACCAACACCTGTTTTTGGAACCTCCGCAGGCTACTGAACTTCCTGGGTGTGCGCGGATTCCGAAGCCTGTAGATATTATAGGCATTCAGCATTGACATGTCCACCATGTGCAGAAAGAACTTTTTGTACCATCTGCACGAGGTACGCAGACAGTCGATGAAGCCTATCTGCATGTCGGACTTGTCCACCAGCCTCATATTTATGTTGTAGTCAATTACGGCATCGGGCTTGGTCACCCTGACTTGGGTGCGGCGATCCACCTTGCCAGTCTCAACCATTTCCCCCTTGTGGACGGTGCTCAGGAGGTTGACCTTCCGCTGGTCGTGCCAGTGGATAGCCAGAATGGGTCCCGACTTCTTCTTGAAGACATCGCCTTTCTTTGTTTTAGGAGGGAAACTTGGCATGCCCTTCCTTTTTGCTCTAACTGTGCCTACAGTCCCCGTCTGGCGCTCATGGAGGTACTTTGAGAGAGTGGGGGACGTGTAGTAGTTGTCCGTGTAGAGGACGTGATTCTTTTGGAAGTACCGGTTCATCATGGCTTGAACCACTGCTCCGCCAAAGCCAATGAGGGGGTCTATTGCCACGTCCCCTTCCTTCCCGCTGTAGACCAGGAAGTCCAGGACATAGCCAGTTTGGCAATCGCACAGCACAAAGAACTTTATACCAAAGCGATGTCTCTTTGAGGGGATGTACTGCCTGAAGCTCAGCTTTCCCCGGAACAGCACAAGAGACTCGTCAATACAGACGTTGCAGAAGGGCATGAAGTAGGACGTGAAACGTTCTCTCATCATCTCGTACAACGTCCTAATCTTCCACAGTTTGTCAGGGAGATGCATGTCGGTGTTGGTGACAAGATGGAGCGCTCCGAGGATGTCGAGGTACCGGTCCCGAGAGATGTATTTCCCGAAGGCAGGGGTGGATATCAGATCTTTGGTGATCCAATAGTCAGCCAACCTGTGCTTCTTCACATGAGGCATTAGCATGGTGATTGCCAGGAACACCATGAACTCGGGATGAGTCACTGGGGTCCACCGCTTCATGTGGCCCTTGGTCACCTTGCCAAAAAAGTTAACCTGGACTTGGTAGTGCTTATTTGTCTCTTGTATGACAAAGTCAGTAACCTCCTTATCAAAAAATGCCTCAAAAAGCTCATGTGGTCGAGCATTGGGGCCTGCAGGAAAACTTGGGGTAACTCCTGGAGCATCCTGTACCTCATCAAAAGGGGTTACATCAGGGTCAATGACTTCATCAGCAGCCACATCCTGCCAGTTGAAAATATAAAATGCGTCCTTCTGGCGACGCTGACGAGGAGCTACAGCGGGGGCAGCACGCCCACGAACTTTGGCGGCGCGCACCCTAGGGCGGCCAGGAGCGCGACGGCGCCCAGGCCCAGCCCGGCGGCCAGCCAGGCGGCCAGGGCGGCCAGGAGCACGACGGCCCTGGGCAAAGCGTCTGGGTTGAGGGTCGTCGATGTCCATAAAGTCATCGTCGTTGTCGTCAGAGCCGTCATCTTGCCCTGACGGTGGACCCAGGTAATCATGGCCAGAGTCGTCTGTGAGGTGCCCTTCATCTTCAGAGCCCCCCTCATAATCTCGCGGGGAACGAATGATGCGTGGGCGGCGTGTAGGTCGGCGAGGTGGGGAAGGAGTGGGAGGTAAGGCTCTGTCATCTTCATGCAGAGGTTCGGGGCTCCTTGGCCTACGACGAGTCGTAGACAGCACTGGTTCAGTGTCTGTAGGTGCAGGTATGGATGCGAGGTCGAAAACATCATGAGGAACCTCTGTTGTAGGCTGGAGAGGTGGGGTGGACCCTGGGGAAACTTGCGGGGGCGTATGGCTGGGAGCGGCAGGGGTGGAAGCCGCAGGGGTGGAAGCCGCGGGAGCCTCGAACAAAGAGCGCCTACTTGTAGCTCCTTTTTTAACATATTTTCTCCCTTTTCCCTTTTCTTTAGTAGTATGTCTCCTCTCGGGGGAAATAGGGGGTAAATAGGCCGAAAGTGGGGGGTCCTCAACCCTAGGCAGTGCTGGTGGTGGTGGGGAAGAATGGCGGGAGCCTGGGGCAACTTGGGTGGCGTGGGTAGATAAGGAAGACAATGGCGGGTCAACCTCGGCCTCACGCGCAGCCTCACTGGCACCCTCACGCACTGCTCCCTCACCAAGTTTTAGGGCCTCTTTCCTGGCTGCCGCGGCCGCCTTCTTCAGAACTTGCTTCTTATAGAAACGTATCTTGAATGGGGATTTAGCTGGCGAAGGGCTAGGTGTCGTGTCACTCAACCTAAACTTGGCAGTCGACCTAGTGCTGTCCCATTCGCTCACTCTCACTACACTCTCATCACCTTGCACAACTATATCACGTTCAGTACTATCATCACTTTCATCGTCATGCTCAAATCCAATAAAAAGCGCGTCTCTTTCATGGATTTCGTGTAGATCGTCAAAATCTTCACTATAGTGAGACTGATAAGACTCGGAGCTATCACTGCCCAAGTCATCAACACTATTTTTGCCTTCACCACGTTCATAACTCCTCAAAGCTATTTCAATACCTCCGGGAGTCAACGCATCTTGTACGTGCCTTTGCGTTAGGGCGCGACGAACATGAGCAGGCGTCGAAGGGAGCGTAGAATCGGACACAAGGGAATAACTTTTTGGGCTAGTATCCATGTTGGCGGCAGGGTAGAGACTGGCGTACATGCTGTCTGGTGGCGTCGCCTAGCGACGCCTGGTGACCACGGAGCGAAATATTTACGCGCGCCATTCGAAAGCACACACGCAAGCACTGGTACAGTGTTGTACCACCCGGGTTCCTCGGGTCAAACCATAATGGTACACACGTGTACCACCCGGGGTTGAAGGGTTAATAATTATCCATATGCGCCTATTATGGGTTGATTATAAAGGTATTAACCTGAAACAACAATAAAACGAGTGAAAACAGCGTTTGGATGGTCAAAATCGGAGATATAGCCCGCGAGTTGTATAATGTATGGGTGAGGCAAACTGCTTTCCCGCCAATTTCCCCCAAGGCCACTGAGACACAGTCGATCGATACTCTCTCTCTCTCTCTTGCACTCGCTTGCCATCAGTGATGACAACACCCTGCTTGCAACTCGCTAATGTTAGCACGAAAATATACCTCAGAATAAGGGAATAATAGGGAAAATAGGTGATAACTGAAGGAGAGGAGGAAAGTGGGGAAGGAGGGGAGGTAGAGGACTGAGATTTTGCATGGCCCAGGGGCCAAAAAAAAAAAAATAAATAAATAAAAAAAAAATAAAAAAATAAAAAAAATTCGATGTCAAAAGTTGATTTTTTATTTTACTTACTCTCAAGAGTCTTCCCGCAGTCCGCCGGGGGAACTCTTAAGAGTCTCCCCGCAGCTCCCGGGTTAACCGGGGGACCTTTACGTGGAACAAAACTTAACTTAGGAATGGCAAATGTAAACTCTTGTGGCTTCACTCAATGATTGTTCATCCCTGTGACTAGGCTCCATCCCCTCCGCTCCTATCTCCGAGCCGTCAGATTGGACGTTAGACGTCAAAGAGGTAGGAGTGGAGGGAGGTTGCCGTGACCCCGGTAATGGCTGGGGACACGGTTGTGAAATAACCGTACGTGCACTTAATTGACTGGAAGTGGACGGCGTTAAGGAAGCAGAACCTCCTTCCGGCATTTCGTCGACCTCGAGGACTCGGCGGAAGAATGTCGGGCTTGCTTTCTAGGGGATCCAGACCGTGATCTAGATTTGCGCTTTGGTGAAGGCGACCGTCTCCTCTTAGATCGGTCGGGGGGGGGGGGGGGGGGGGGGGGGGAGAGCCGGGGGGATCGGCTCGGCGGTGTCACTTTCACTACTTGTCACTACCTGCTTGGATAGTACTTTAGTTTTGACTTTGGGTCTGACTGACTTTGCCGGAGCTGGCTTAACTAATGGAGATTTAATTACGAAGTGTTCCCAGAGCTCCTCATCATCACAATGGAGAGCTTTATGAGCAGTGTCTTTCGCATAAGCGTTAAATGTTGACTTGATCTCTTTCAAGGCTGCTAAGCAAGACAAACATCTCTTATCAAAAACCGCCGCTCGTAACTCAGAGCACACGGCACACCGTTTAGACACCCATAGTCCTCTTGAGCGATCAAGGCACTTTACACATTTAATACATAAATCGTGGGCAAAAACTGGTAATAATGAGCAATTGGAAGTAGAGCAAAGGTCAAAGCGAGGCATGATGGAGCTAGGGACCCCCCCCCTTGCCGGAAGCGGTTACTCCTCTGCTGCCGGGACCGCTACTACTCTGGAGTGATGAGACTCTGGAAATAGAAAATTTCCAGGAATCAATGCTCATAAGGATAACCCGAGAGGTGTTAATACATCCTATCTCAGGTCCGCCAGAAAATATTAGTTATAGCCAATTGCTAAGCTAACCTTCCGCTAGACCTGGAAGAAAGACCCCGGGTCTCTCCTATTATCCCACAAAGTGAACCGCTTACCTGTGACAGTGTCACTAGCCCAAACGACCTTAAGCATTGGACTATCCTTGACTATTAGCACTAGATGGATAGTTAATTCGCTTCATGACTTAAGTCATGGTTAAGCTCACTTAACTGTTACGCCGGGCGATAGAAGTTACTAAATGAGGCTATCGGTCAGGGCGAGTTCACTCGGCAGAGCGAGTTCACTCGGCGGGCCGAGTTGACTCCCTTAACCTAACAAGTGCGCATGGGGGTAATTGGAAACGTCCCCCTGTGCTGACGTATTTGAGGTGTTTCCGTCACTAAAATATTCATTGTACCATTAATAGCATTAATACTTATCCATATGCGCCTATTAGGGGTTGATTATAAAGGTATTAACCTGAAACAACAATAAAACGAGTGAAAACAGCGTTTGGATGGTCAAAATCGGAGATATAGCCCGCGAGTTGTATAATGTATGGGTGAGGCAACCTGCTTTCCTGCCAATTTCCCCCAAGGCCACTGAGACACAGTCGATCGATACTCTCTCTCTCTCTCTTGCACTCGCTTGCCATCAGTGATGACAACACCCTGCTTGCAACTCGCTAATGTTAGCACGAAAATATACCTCAGAATAAGGGAATAACAGGGAAAATAGGTGATAACTGAAGGAGAGGAGGAAAGTGGGGAAGGAGGGGAGGTAGAGGACTGAGATTTTGCATGGCCCAGGGGCCAAAAAAAAAAATAATAATAAAAAAATAAAAATATATATATATTTTTTTTTTCGATGTCAAAAGTTGATTTTTTGTTTTACTTACTCTTAAGAGTCTCCCCGCAGTCTGCCGGGGGAACTCTTAAGAGTCTCCCCGCAGTTCCCGGGTTAAGAATCTTGCAAATTCCGCCGGAAGGTTCGTGGTTCAGCACACCACGCCGGGACATTTGGTTGGTTTCTAAAGTAAAAATGCATAGATAATGGTTATATCTGCACATACAGACACACATAGGATAATATCTGCGAGTTTAAAGATCACGCCGGGCCAGTGCAGTGTTGCCAGGAGGTGGATTGTTTTATATTTATACACTGCATTTCCAGCTTTTCGGCGGCTTCTGTATATTATGCTCAGTGTGTTGTATGTGAAATAACAAAGGGGTTTGTATGCTACTTTCTAGTATAATAACTTGGCTAAATTGTAATCACAACATCAAGGATAAGTGAAAATAATACAAACTCTGGAAATTCTGGAACCTTCTATAATGCCAAGGGAGTGATGTCATTGCCAGCCAATCACGGGCCAGGTCTCATATCTGCTGTACAGGCCGGTGGCAAAGGCGAGTTACATAGAGTATAACACGTCAATAACTCTCTCGTGTGTTGTGTGGATTGAGAGACCAGGGGAGCTTTCAGACTGGTTTGGAGGGTCGGAGTTACACTCCTCCTTCTATCCCACCCGTCCTCCCACGAAAATACTCGATAAATATCGGGAATAATAGAGAAAATACCTGATAATTGAGGAAGGGGGGGGGGGGGATACATGTGTAGGAGTGGTAGCAAGTAATGGAGGGAAATTATCTCACCTAAACACAATTTTTTTTTTTTTGAGTGCCACTGGGGTGTTTTAAATGTTTTTTTTTAGGCCTAGGATCTTTAAGAGTCTTCCCGCAGCCGCCCAGTAGGACCTCTTAAGAGTCTTCCTGCAGCTGCCGGGTTAAGAGGTTTTGGTGGGCAAAGGTGAGAACACTCTTAACCCGGGAACTGCGGGGAGACTCTTAAGAGTTCCCCTGGCGGACTGCGGGAAGACTCTTAAGAGTCAGGGAAAAAAAATCCATTTAAAACACCCGAACAATTTTTTTTTTTTTTTTGCCCCTGGGCCATGCCAAATATCACTCCTCCACCTCCCCTCCTTCCCCACTTTCCTCCCCTCCTTCAGTTATCACCTATTTTCCCTGTTATTCCCTTATTCTGTGGTCTATTTTCGTGCTAACATTAGCGAGTTGGTAGCAGGGCGTTGTCATCACTGTTACCAAGCGTGGGAAAGAGCGAGAGAGAGACTATTGCGTAACAGTGTCTCTCCAGACAAGGGGAGGGGAGGAGGGCAGGCAGGTTGCCTCAGCCATACATTATGTAACTCCCGGCCTGTATCGCCGATTTTGACCATCCAAACACTGTTTCCACTTGTTTTATTGTTGTAACAGGTTAATACCTTTATAATCAACCTATAATAGGCGCATATGGATAAGTATTAATGCTATTTATGGTAAAATAACGATGTTAGTGATGGGAACAGCTCAAATACGTGCGCACAGGAGTGTGATGTCTCATACCCCCCATGCGCACATCTTAGGTTAAGAGGTAAGGCCTTTTTTTTTTTTTAAAAGCCCAGTAGCACTTAAAACAAGTGAAATGGTGATTAGGTGAGATAATTCCCCTCCATACCTTCTATCACTCCTCCACATGTGTCAAAATCCCCCTCCTTTCCCCCCCCCTCCTTCAATTATCACCTATATTTCCTCTTATTACCATATATATTGGTGTATTTATGGTGCCAATATCTCCAAGCCGATCCTAGGGTGTGGTGTTGCGTGTGTCTATGCGTGGGAAAGACAGAGAGAGAGAGACAACCCTCACACCCTCAGTCTTTCTCCAGGCACCGAGAGGGAAGGATATACGTCGCGGCTGCCTCACATTTCATGAATGACCCGGTCGGCAATAATTCGCGTTTTTGACCATCCAAACACTATTCCCACTTGTTTTATTGTTGTTACATGCTACTATCTTCATATTAAACTTAAAATAGGCGCATATGAATAAGTAATAATGATATTTATCGTAAAATTACGATTTTAGGTGGGAATGGGGCCTAATATCGTCGCCTGGCGGTAGGGTGTCCATTACACACAGCTCGCCATTAAGGGGTAAAGTCCACGGTATATATTGACAAAGACTGAATGATTACAGCAAAACACAAGAGCGATCTAAACACATCAAAAGATGAACAATAGTGATAATAATTCACTGACATATAATAAAGAACAGATGGATAGCAAACATCCACAAAGATTAACTTACGTTAATATATATAGAATCAAATTATAACATAAGTCAATAATAATGAAGCACTCAACTCTGCTAGGCAAACGCTCACTAATTTTAGTTATGAACCTGATGACATAGATGGGAAGTCTCAGATACCTGCAAGTTATCCCAATTATGTGTAAAGGTGTTGTTCATAAATTCACTAGAGCATCTGATATGTATAATTTCTCAATAGCGAGCTATGGGAATCCAATAACTCAAGAAAGTATATATAACGATGCTCGGAGAGAGAAGTGTAATGTTTCCCTAAAACGGGTCTCAAGATCAACTAGAAGAGAGAAGAATTAAGATTTCCCTGATTACGTTAATTATTTATAGAGGCACTCGAAATTCCTGAGACATTAACCCTTCACAAAATTGCATTACCACTATGAAAGATAAAGTCACTTAAAGGATTCTGAAGTCACTGAGAGGAACACTGGCTAAAGTTCTGGTATGGTCGTTTCACAAGGTCACGAGGATCTCACTTGGGGCCAAACAACTCCTGGTACAACTTCTCGCGTTTCTGGCTCGACTCCTTTCCTTTTGGTCCGCTCGGCAGACACGTTTTCTGGACTCAGGAGCAGGACACCTTCCTCTGGATTTGGAGTTTACACAAAAGGTCTTGCCTGGTGTAGGGGACAAGGTTGGTAGTTTGACTCGAATATTGTCTATCTCTCACTGTTCTTTAGTTAGTGGAATTGCTAAAGGCGAACAAGGTGCAGACGATATTTGTTGTCTTGGGTGTTTCTGCTTAGGTTGGAATTGTTCCTCAGAGATTCCCAAAGGGTCTACACGAGCAACAATTCAAACTCTGTCTTTCTCTGAATCTTTACATGCACGATCCCCTTTAGGTGCCAATCGTGGTCGCTTAGATTGCAAGTACTTCCCAGAGTCCTGAAGGTTCGTTGGATTGTAGCCTATTCTACTACAATCTGGTCGAGCCCATTAGGTGCTCTCGACAATAGGTCTCCTTTAGGATACAACCCAGACTCGCTAAGTAGAATGATAAAAGCAAAGGGAAATGACTGGAAAATAGGAGGAATACACATAAGCCCCTTAATATTTCAAGATGACATAATGGCTATTGGGAATATAAAATATTCAAAGTACAATAAATACCATTGAAGTATTCCATAAACTTAAAAGGCTACAAATTAATGAACAGAAAACTAGACAAACCACACTTGTAGGAAAAGGCATGACACTTGAAATCAATGGTAAGGATATCCAAGAAAATTCATCACATAAATATTTAGGAAAAATAATTCAGGCAAATGGAAAACAAAAAGATGATATTGAAAACAGAATAAACAAGACAAAAGTAGCAGCCAATGAGTGTATAAATATATTAAGTAAAAGAGAAATGAAGAAAAATAGAATACAAGTGGGACTTAAACTCTATGACACTAGTGTATCGCCTTTGACACTGTTTGGGGCAGAAGTTTGGGAAAAATTAAAAGAAAAAGATAAAAAAGAAATAAATAACATCCAAACACAGTATTTAACCAAACTGTTTAAAGTCCCCAGAACAACCCCAAAATGTGCCCTCCTCCATGAAATTAAGGGAATACAAACTGAACATAAAATAAACCAAAGAAAGATGGAATATTATATTAATTTGAGCAACCGAGACAATGAAGCAATAGAGTAAAAATGAAAACATACAGTGAAGACAATGAAAGAAAATACAAAAGAGAAATTTGTAATCTTAAAGAAAAATACAGTATAACTGAAAATATAGAAAGAATGAGTGAAATCGAAACTAAACAATTGCTTAAAGAAAAAGTGCAAATAAAAATTATGGAAGAGGAAGAGATAATAGAAGATATGAGTAGTGGAAGTAAAACTAGAGAATCAGTTGAACAAGAAATATCAGGTAACTATATTGAAGACTTAAGCTTTGAAAATGCTAGAACTATTTTTATGAGAAGGACAAGAATGATAAAAGTAAAAGAAAACTTCAAAAACAAATATGAACATAACTTATTGTGTGATATTTGTCAAAATGAAAATGAAAATCAAATGCATCTGTTCAACTGCGAATCATACAAAGACCTATACAAAGATCTGAGAGGCAGGGGCAATTTAAAGGAAATATTTGAACAAATTACTTGAAAAGGGTAGCAGAGACTATAAGAACAGTTTTGAAAAGGAAGGATAAATACACCTAGCGGCTCGGTTGGTGTAGTGACTAGCATCTCGGACTTCCACCCAGAAGGTCCGGGATCGCGCCCACGCTCGGCGCATTAAAGATTTTTCACAAGCACTGAGTCGTTACCATCCCTCATGAGCAAGGGGATGGGATAGTACTAGCAGCCTACAGGACCCCAATGGAAATACGCCTAATTGGCCTTATTGGGCTATCCTTAACTGGCTTAGCATGTGCTAGCTTTAAGAACTATTATTATTATTATTATTATCATTAATTTGAGAAAATAAATATATATAAGTAATATGAAGAGGGTTTAAAAAAATAAAAATAAAAAAATAAATAAATCATAAATAAAACTGCCATCGTTCAAAGAACGAACTCCTGGATAGGAGAGTGCGCCAGTAACAACAACAACAACAACCCAGATTCTGTAGGATGACAAGCCTCTGATCCTTTCTTTGGATTGTATTCTGCTACAATCTGGTTGAGCCCATTAGGTGCTCTCGACAACAGGTCTCCTTTAGGATACAACCCAGATTGTGCAGGATGACAAGCCTCAGATCCTTTTATCCTTTTTATCCTAGGATAACCTTTACAGGATTCAAATATTGTCTTCAAGCCAGCAGGCTGATTGCTTGCCTTTGGTCTGGTCAGCTCAGGTAATGTCTCTTCCGGCTGCTTGGTCACACTGGATGTGACTCGGGGCAACAAGGGCACGTGGTTGGAGATGTTGCCTTCTGCAGGAGTAGGAGAGGCAGCAAGGGCAGTAGCTACTTTTTGGGCAGCCCTTGTAGTCGCGGTGATGTAGAACTGCGTTGGGCGTCTCTGGCTGGTGTGATTGAGAAGATATTTGTGGTACCATCTTTCATGTTTTGACTATTTTGGAGGGGCTTATTATGGGATTTATTTGGATATGTTCTAGGTGATTCGGAGGGCCCGGTTATAGTTTCCCGGATTCTTGATGTCTTGGCCTTGCATGGTTTGCATGGGCTTGGTGAAGGGAGGTGTGCATGGTTTGCAAGACGTGCAATTGTTGTCAAGTGCTTGGTGCTGGTAAATGCACATGTTCAGGGCTTTGATCCCTTTTCTTCTGTCTTCGGGCTTGTTCCTGGACTGGTTGGTTATGTCGTAAGCTGGGGGCATGTGAGGTTGATGATGTGTGTGAGTTTGCAGGTTCTGGGTGTCGCAGGAGATGTGTAATCGGTGTTGGACTGGTCACACGTGTGGTAATTTGTTTAGGATTATAATAGCTACCCCTCGGTTGATTTTCTGTGAACCCTGCGCGCCGCCTGATGGTCGGGGGTGGAGGTTCCGCCAGTTTGGATGCGTGTGCACCCTGCTGTTATGGCTGTGTTGGTTCGTCCTTTCGCTCCCGGTTCCTTTCGTCACTAGGTCGCGGTTCGTTGGCAGTGTGGTCATTGCGAGCCTTTCTTATGCTCGCAATTCTCTCTGGTTGCAGGGATATGGTGGAAGGTTGGAGATGTTACTTCGGTTTAATTTCATTACCCCGCATCTTAGTTCATAATACACATACGTCTCAAATAGATTAATAGTGATGGGTGATAAAATAAGTACAATAACAGTTAGTACACAATATAGAGATCAAAGTCTCACAATCATAAATAATCAATAATAGTGTTATGCCTTGATTTTATACAGGATTAACTTGGTATAGGTGGGTTCTGCAGGACTGGGCTATGGGACTTCATGCACAGGACACAAACGGAAACAATAGAGGGCATAAATAATATCAGAGATAATGGTTTATAATGCAGCTTTATTCTCCGAAAAACACTGGTAGAATATTGGTTATATGTGCATTCGAAACAATGGTAAATTGGATAAGTCAGATGCGTACTTTTGGACTTTTATAATCTCTTAGCACTGCTCGCGGATTTGGATGGAGTTTTCGCTTCCCACTTCCAACGTTCAGGAATTATTCTTCTGATCACATTACGTCAACGATACGTAGGTTACACAAATCAAAAGGGCTAGGTATCTCGTTAATTAACTCTCTGGTAATCTGATTCGAAATCAAAGATGCAATTATAAGTAATATGGTTATCTCCCAAGGATTAACGTAAAGGGAATAAACTGTAGCTAGGTTCACTTGGTGGAGTAATATTTAAGACATAAATATCAGTGGGGTGATTCAGGGTTTAGGGTAATTAATCACAATAATTTTTTTTTTTTTTTTTAAAGAGACAATGAACGGAGGAAGGAAAAACACAGATAAAACAAAAAGGTCCATGTGCCTAAAGGCATCCTCCATTCATAAAATGTTTGTAACAACTGGATTTAAACTTTTGTAGATTGTAAGTTTGTGGAAAGCAACTCGAGGGAAGTGAATTCCCAAGAGTAGTAGTTCTAGGGATAAATGAATTTTGATAAGCAGAAGTTCTGCATTGTGGAGGAGAAAGTGTAAATTCATGGGAGCTCTCAGCTGCTCTAGTTCTACGGGGAAAGATGTGGAGAGGCAGCACAATTGAAGCAAGTTCCTCGGAACAATTGCTGTGAAAATATCTGTAGAATAATGCAAGGGATGCAACGTTTCTTCGTATGGATAATGTAGGAAGGTCCTGTGTGATTGCAGGGTTATTGATTAATCTAATAGCTTTATTTTGAATTTTGTCCAACTGCCTCAATGCAACCACTCCACTTCCACTCCACAGAGGTGAACAGTAATCCATCTGAGAACGCACATGACTTTTATATATTACGGCCAACTGCTCGTCAGTGAAGAATTCTTGAACTCTGTACAGGAGTCCCAGTTGTTTAGAGGCATTCTTAGCAATGCTTCTAACATAATGTGTCCAGCTCAAGTTAGTAGTTAATGTTACACCGAGAATGTCAATACTAGGGGAAGTGGGAATATTTACATCATTAAAAAATATATGGGAGTCAGTGAGATTCTGTCGGTTAGAAAATTGAATGTACTTGGTTTTCTGTGCATTAAAGGAAACTAGATTCTTTTGTCCCCATTCATTAATTCTAGAAAGGTCCTGGTTCAGAGAAATTGCAGTGTTTATTTTTGAATTTATAAGATCGGGTTGGGTGAAAGAATTGGTAAATGTGAAGGAACTGTGGAGTGTTGAGTCATCTGCGTAGGAATGTATTGGATTATGATAATTGATATGAATGAGGAACAGAGTTGGGGCCAAAACTGATCCCTGGGGGACACCAGCATTTATTGAGTGAAATTGAGAATAAAGGCCATCTACCATTACACATATTTTTCTGTTATGAAGATAAGAAATTAGTGGAACTAATGATGCAAGACCGTAGTGTGACATCTTCGACAATAAGGATTGATGCCAGACTCTATCAAATGCCTTTGATATATCCAGTGCTATTGTATGTGTTTCACCATGTTGGTCTGTAGCTTGGTTGATTTGATGCGTAAGAAGGCAAAGAATGTCTGCAGTTGATCGACATCGTCAAAAACCATATTGCCTATCACTGATTAATTTATTATTCTCAAGATGCTTAATTATGTGATTATTTAATATAATTTCAAAGACTTTACAAAGAGTGGAAGTTATAGCTATTGGTCTGTAGTTTGATGGATCTGAAGAGGCACCTTTTTTAGGAACTGGATGGATGTTTGCTTCTTTCCAGGGTACTGGGAAGCATGAGGTATGAGTACACAGACGGACAAATTTTGCCAATACAGGAGCGAGCACCAAGGAGCAATTCTTAACCTCTGAAGTGCGCATGGGGGGTATGAGACACCACACTCCTGTGCTGACATATTTGAGCTGTTTCCTCACTAACATCGTTATTTTACCATAAATAGCATTAATACTTATCCATATGCGCCTATTATAGGTTGATTATAAAGGTATTAACCTGTTACAAAAATAAAACAAGTGGAAACAGCGTTTGGATGGTCAAAATCGGCGATACAGTCCGGGAGTTACATTATGTATGGCTGAGGCAACCTCACTTCCCACCACTTTTCCACCTCTGGAGAGAGACTGTCGATCGATACTCTCTCTCTCTCTCTCTTGCACTCACTTGCTAACAGTGATGACAATGCCCTGCTTGCAACTCGCTAATGATAGCACGAAAATATACCACAGAATAAGGGAATAACAGGGAAAATAGGTGATAACTGAAGGAGGGGAGGAAAGGGGGAAGGAGGGGAGGTGGAGGAGTGATATTTGGCATGGCCCAGGGGCAATAAAAAAAAAATATATAAAAAATAAAAAAATAATTTTTTTTTGAGGGGGTGTTTTAAATGGATTTTTTTTTTTCCCCTGACTCTTAACCTCTGAAGTGCGCACGGGGGTAATTGAAAACCTCCCCCTGTGCTGACGTATTTGAGGTTTTTCGTCACTAAAATATTCATTGTACCATTAATAGCATTAATAATTATCCATATGCGCCTATTATGGGTTGATTATAAAGGTATTAACCTGAAACAACAATAAAACGAGTGAAAACAGCGTTTGGATGGTCAAAATCGGAGATATAGCCCGCGAGTTGTATAATGTATGGGTGAGGCAAGCTACCTTCCCGCCAATTTTCCCCAAGGCCACTGCGACACAGTCGATCGATACTCTCTCTCTCTCTCTCTCTTGCACTCGATTGCTATCAGTGATGACAACACCCTGCTTGCAACTCGCTAATGTTAGCACAAAAATATACCTCAGAATAAGGGAATAATAGGGAAAATAGGTGATAACTGAGGGATAGGAGGAAAGTGGGGAAGGAGGGGAGGTAGAGGACTGAGATTTTGCATGGCCCAGGGGCCAAACAAAAATAAAAAAATAAAAAAATAAAAATAAAAAAAATATTTTTTTTTCGATGTCAAAAGTTGATTTTTAATTTTACTTACTCAGGAGAGTCTTCCCGCAGTCCGCCGGGGGAACTCTTAAGAGTCTTCCCGCAGCTCCCGGGTTAACCTAACAAGTGCGCATGGGAGTAATTAGACACCTCTGCCTGTGCTGACGTATTTGAGCTGTTTCCATCACTAAAATATTCATTTTACCATATATAGCATTAACCCTTAGACCCCGGGTGGTACACGTGTGTACCATTTTTTTTTGGCCCGAGGAACCCGGGTGGTACAACACTGTACCATTGCTTGCGTGTGTGCTTTCGAATGGCGCGCGTAAAAATTTCGCTCCGTGGTCACCAGGCGTCGCTAGGCGACGCCACCAGACAGCATGTACGCCACCAAAACAGTCTCTACCCTGCCGCCAACATGGATACTAGCCCAAAAAGTTATTCCCTTGTGTCCGATTCTACGCTCCCTTCGACGCCTGCCCATGTTCGTCGCGCCCTAACGCAAAGGCACGTACAAGATGCGTTGACTCCCGGAGGTATTGAGATAGCTTTGAGGAGTTATGAACGTGGTGAAGGCCAAAATAGTGTTGATGAGTTGGGTAGTGATAGCTCCGAGTCTTATCAGTCTCACTATAGTGAAGATTTTGACGATGTAGACGAAATCCATGAAAGATACGCCTTTTTTAGTGGATTTGACCATGACGATGAAAGTGATGATAGTGAGGCTGAGCGGGAGGCTGAGGTTGACCCGCCATTGTCTTCCTTATCTACCCACGCCACCCAAGTTGCCCCAGGCTCCCGCCATTCTTCCCCACCACCACCAGCACTCCCTAGGGTTGAGGACCCCCCACTTTCGGCCTATTTACCCACTCCTTCCCCACCTCGCCGACCTACACGCCGCCCACGCATCATTCGTTCCCCGCGAGATTATGAGGGGGGCTCTGAAGAAGAAGGGCACCTCACAGATGACTCTGGCCATGATTACCTGGGTCCACCGTCAGGGCAAGATGACGGCTCTGACGACAACGACGATGACGACGACTTTATGGACATCGACGACCCTCAACCCAGACGCTTTGCCCAGGGCCGTCGTGCTCCTGGCCGCCCTGGCCGCCGGGCTGGCCGCCGGGCTGGGCCTGGGCGCCGTCGCGCTCCTGGCCGCCCTAGGGTGCGCGCCGCCAAAGTTCGTGGGCGTGCTGCCCCCGCTCTAGCTCCACAGAGGGCAGTGGCACAACCTGGGCGCCCCGTTCAGGACCGCCTGCAGTGTGCACAGTATCTAAATGTGCACAAGCTCTGTTACCTGCCTCTGGAACGAGATGGAGTCACCATTAGCAGAAGGCGGTGCCATGTCTGCTGGAACAGCCAGGTGAGGCCGAGGAAGCACAAAAAGACCACCATGCAGTGTGTGGAGTGCCAGGTGTCACTATGTACTATACCGTGCTTTGCTGAATACCACAGCAAGCAGGAGTACTAACTAATAATCATAGTGAAAGTACCAAAGACTGACAATATGTATGTATATAGGCAACAAGTGGAAATAAAACAATGTACAGGTGTATTGTGATAAAAAAATCATGTATTATGAAAACATATATAAATAAGTGAAAAAAGACACAATAAATTGTATATAAAACGTTTACAAAGCATATAACTAAGTGAAAGTGACACATGACATAATATTAGATGGCCAAAGTATAATAAACACCTGTGATAACGAATAATCAGTGCCTAATATAACAATAACCTACCTCAATTACTCATAAAAACTACGGTATCGAGTGAAAATGTGAAATATTTGTTACAATCATAGCCTAATAAACATATTTTATATAATTGGACTCCAAATAACTATAATAACATCACTATCAATACATAAAATCGCCTCCGGGAGGTAAAAGGTTTTGCGCGACGAGTGGCTAAGAAAACAGTAGGTTAGCCGAGCCGGGGCCTGGGCAAAGGCGACGCATCCGAACGCGGGATGATTTTCACGCATAAAAATCACTCCACTTCCCGCGCTCACCATTATGCAATCACTTGGGCTAGAGACCTCTACTCAACGGCATTCTACACATGAAGGTTTGTGCTACATTTTTCTGTTTTTTTTATAACTTTGTGTAATGTATTTCAGGAGTAACATGTGAATCAACAGGGACCAAAATTCCTGAAAACCCCCGGACACAAAGTACAGTCACGATATTCCCTAGCCGGGGTCGGAGGGTTAATACTTATCCATACGCGCCTATTATGGGTTATAAAGGTATTAACCTGAAACAACAATAAAACAAGTGAAAACAGCGTTTGGATGGTCAAAATCGGAGATACAGGCCGCGAGTCATATAATGTATGGGTGAGGCAACCTGCTTTCCCGCCAATTTCCCCCAAGGCCACTGAGACACAGTCGATCGATACTCTCTCTCTCTCTCTTGCACTCGCTTGCTAACAGTGATGTCAATGCCCTGCTTGCAACTCGCTAATGTTAGCACGAAAATATACCTCAGAATAAGGGAATAACAGGGAAAATAGGTGATAACTGAAGGAGGGGAGGAAAGTGGGGAAGGAGGGGAGGTAGAGGAGTGATATTTTGCATGGCCCAGGGGCCCAAAAAAAACAAAAAAAAACAAAAATTGTTTTTTTGTTTTTTCGATGTTTAAAGTTGATTTTTTTTTTCTCTGACTCTTAAGAGTCTTCCCGCAGTCCGCCGGGGGAACTCTTAAGAGTCTTCCGGCAGTTCCCGGGTTAAGTACTATTGGAGGAATTTCATCTGGACCAGGAGCCTTATCTACTGAGAGATTCTGCAAAATAGTTTTGACATGTCTGGTGTGGATCTTAACCCTCCGACCCCGGCTATATATTATATATATATTCCTCGAAATCCGGGTGTTTTGGCCGAAAAACGTCTAGGCTAGGCTACCGTATATTCGTTAATCAGACTGCTTCCCGCATTCCCGCGCATCCCCAAGCGTAGCTGTGTTATTTACCTGTAAAATGGCCTTAAGTAGAGCTCTCTAAGTCAACTGGGTGAGCTGTGATGATGATTTCATTGGAGATAACTTTATGGCCAAACCAGCCACTTTACACCACTTTTCGATACTGAACAACAACATACAGGCACACACGAACAAGCGACGCTCTCCTTCTTGTGGCCGGAGATGCGGAGCGTCGGTCCAGCCGGCTGTTGTTTACATGCGTCGGACCGACGCCTCGCACACGAAGCTCACAGGCTTTCAAGCAATGGTACAATGTAGTACCACCCGGGTTCCTGGGGCCAAAAAAAAATGGTACACGTGTGTACCAACCGGGTTTGAAGGGTTAAGTGAGGGAATTTCAGGCAAATTAAAATTAAGTACAGGGACATCTTGATTTATTTCATCTAAGGTTGAGTTGGTGGAGAAAATATCCGCAAGAAGGTTAGCTTTACCTCGTGGGTCACTTACAAGATTATTCGGAATTGCTTTCTCAATTCGCCTAGTTTACTTTCCTGATATCTTTACTCTCACCTAGCTTAGTAATCACTTTCCTCTTAGCACCGAATGACTTAGACACAATTGAATACACTGGTTGAGTTATTTGTACCGTACACTAGTACTTCGAGAATTAGCCTGTAATAGTTTCCTCGTTATCTTGAGCTGGTGTGTTGGGGGTTAACAGCGGCTCCTTGGCCGTCCAAGTTGTCCGGGAGTGTAGAGAAGGGTTACAGTTGGGCTGCTTGTGGGCCGGTGATGACACACCGATATGTTACTCTTGCTGAAGACCTTAAATGACACTGTCTCCGGCACGGCCGGAGAAACAATGTATCGAATTAACGTAAGACAGTCGGGAGAAGCGACTTTTCTTATCTACTCTGGTCTCTATAAAAGGTTCAAGGTGTGCGGGCGGCTTTTCGCCTTTCGGTCAACAGACAATTGTTGCCCAGGAATGAATGCATGCATGAATGACGGTATCTTAGCCGTCGTCGTAATAAGATGATGGAACCTGGTTGAATAATTCTGGTTCCACTACATACACTTAGTTACTAGAAGGGGGCAACTGAGCATGGGGCTACATACTTTTACTCGTAATGGAGAGAGATCGAGGTCTCTTTCCTGGATCTCTCTTGAGAGGAGCGTATGCAGATTGGTCATCATTAATTATATAAATCAACAGATATAGATTAATACAAGCACAGGGCATAGGGTTAGTATTACGTTTAGAGGTCAGGTTAGGGGGAAGAAGGGTGGTTCCTGTGGGGGGGGGGAATACAGGGTGAATTATAGTCCTAAGGGATCGGATCTCGGTATGCTTATTTTAGGTCTGATTATTCATAGCTGGGGACCTACTTACATTCTAACATTATAAGCATCTGATATTAGAATAGTGTGGGCGGAAATGTTAGTTTTCTGCGGATCTGTGGCATACATAGAAAAACGGATTTTCATGAGGCGGTTGTACCGAATTTGAACCGTAGCCAAACTCACGCGAAATAAATACGACGATGTTGCCCGGCACGACCCTTACCTAAGCACAGGCCTGCATAACGAAATTGGGGATGGTCTGGGGCTTACCTAAGAAATGAATACCTGCATGGATGACGGTATCTTAGCATAGTTATGTGTGGTATGTGGGTGTCTTGGATGTTAAAAAGGTTGGGAATGCACCACTTGTGGTCGACGTGCCTTTGGGGTCTTTTGCTTTCCGGCCGTGTTGGGGTCGGTCCCTTGGTCCCGTCGTGCGAACCTAGAATATTCAAAAGGTTGGGAGTACACCACTTTTGGTCGACGACCCAGCTGAATTTGGTTCCCGGTTCCCTGTTCCTTATTCGGAAAATTTAAACTCTGGGCTATATCTTCTATAATTTTCGAGGGGCGGAAATGAAAGATATCTCAAAAGGAAGATGATACATTCCTCTTTCAAATTCAACCATTAAATGCATCCAAATAACCTCACAACATGTTCAAAACCGACTCACAACCGTAATACCTCTCAGTTCCTTATTCGAAAAAGTCAATCAATCGGCTATATTTTCTATAATTTTCGAGGGGCGGAATTGAAGAACATCTCAAAAGGAAGCTGATACATTCAGCTTTCGAATGCAACCATTAAATGCATCCAAATAACCTCACAACATGTTGAAAACCGACTGACAACCATAATACCTCTCAGTTCCTTATTCGAAAAAATCAATCAATCAATCGGCTATATTTGCTATACTTTTCGAGGGGCGGAAATTAAACATATATCATAAGGAAGCTGATATATTCAGCTTTCGAATGAACCCATTACAGTCATACAAATAACCTCACAACATGCCTACAACCGACTTACAATCATAGTGCTCTCAATTTTTGAAGGAGAAAAGAGACACCTTACCATTCCACCTTACCTTACCTTACCATGAATGTGCCAGCTTCCTTTTGAGATATGTTTCAATTCCGTCCCTCGAAAAGTATAGAAAATATAGCCGATTGATTGACTTTTTCGAATAAGGAACTGAGAGGTATTATGGTTGTGAGACGTTTGAGGACATGTTGTGAGGTTATTTGAATGCATTAAATGGGTGTATTCGAAAGCTGAATGTGTCAGCTTCCTTTTGAAATATCTTTCATTTCCACCCCTCGAAAAATATAGAAAATATAGCTCCGGAAATGGTAAGGTGTCTCTTTTCTCCTTAAAAAATTGAGAGTATTATGATTGTAAGTCGGTTGTAGGTATGTTGTGAGGTTATTTGAATGATTATAATGGGTTCATTCGAAAGCTGAATGTATCAGCTTCCTTTTGATATATGTTTAATTTCCGCGCCTAGAAAAGTATAGCAAATATAGCCGATTGATTGACTTTTTAGAATAAGGAACTGAGAGGTATTATGTTTGTGAGATGGTTGTGGACATGTTGTGAGGTTATTTGAACGGATTAAATGGGTGTATTCGAAAGCTGAATGTGTCGGCTTCCTTTTGAGATATGTTTTAAATCCGCCCCTCGAAAAGTATAGAAAATATAGCCGATTGATTGACTTTTTCGAATAAGGAACTGAGAGGTATTATGGTTGTGAGTCGGTTTTGAACATATTGTGAGGTTATTTGGATGCATTTAATGATTGCATTCGAAAGAGGAATGTATCAGCTTCCTTTTGAGATATCTTTCATTTCCGCCCCTCGAAAATTATAGAAGATATAGCCCAGAGTTTAAATTTTCCGAATAAGGAACAGGGAACCGGGAACCAAATTCAGCCGGGTTAGTCGACGTGCCTTTGGGGTCTTTTACTTTCCGGCTGTGTCGGCTTCCTTTGATCTTGTGGGTGCGTCCCGCTCCCTCCGGCTGTTGGGTCCTTTCGTCCCGGCCGGCTTTCGCTCTGGTTCTTGCGGAATTGTTACTGGGTTGCTGGTCGGGAGGTTGGTGGGGGGCATCCCTTTTGGGGGTATTTTAAATAGACAACAATATGGTGAAGTCAATAGAGACAAATAAATCAGTATAACATAGAGAGGGAATTATCTTCAAAGCACATATATATACTGTATAAATTGTTCTAAAATAGGATCTCTTAAATGGATCCGCAGAGAGTGCGCAAAGGCTAAAATACCATCCGGGCAAAAGGGATGTAAGTCCACGGTATATATTGACAAAGACTAAATGGTTACAGCAAAACACAAGAACGATCTAAACACATCAAAAGATGAACAATAGTGACAATAATTCACTGACAAAGAATAGATAACAGATGGATAGAAAACATCCACAAAGATTAACTTATGTTAATATAAGTTAGACTCAATTATAACATACAGTCTTAATATTGAAGCACTCGACTCTGCTAGGCAAACGTTCACTGATATTTATTATGAACCTGGCGACATAGATGAGTAATCTCAGGTAGCTAGCGAGTTATCTCAATTACGTGCAAAGGTGTTGTTTATCAATTCACTAGAGTATCCGGTATATGTATTTTCTTTATAACGAGCTACGGGAATCCGATGACTCAAGCAAGTATTTATATCGATACTCGGGGATAGAAGTGTAATGTTTCCCTAAAACGGGTTTACTAAGTCAATCAGAAGAGAGAAGAAAGACTTCCCAAACTACGTTAATTATTATAAAGACACTCTATATTCCTGAGACCTTAACCCTTCACAAAATCGCATTACCACTACGAAAAGAAGGTTACTTAAAGAAGGTTCGGAAGTCACTGAGAGGGCACTGGCGGTAGTTCTGGCACGGAATATCCACAACAACACGAGGATCCTATTCGTGGCCAAACAACTTCTGGTACAGCTTCGCTCTCTTCCGGATTCGCTTCTTCTCCTTTTGGTCCGCTCGGCTGACACGCACTCAGGACTCGGGGGCAGAACACCTTCCTCTGAATCTGGAACTCTCGATGGACTTGCCTGGGGTAGTAAGTAAGTTTGTGGTGTCGACTCGAATACTATCTACCTCTTGTTGTCTTTTAGGGGAACAAGGGGTAGACAATATTTGTTGTCTTGGGGGTTTCTGCTCCGGTTGGAATTGTTCCTCAGAAATTCCCGAAGGGTCTACGCGAGCAACAATTCAAACTTTGTTTTTCCTGGAATATTTACTAGCACGATCCCTTTAGGTGCCAATCATGGTCGCTTAGAATTCAAGTACTTCCCAGAGTTCTGAAGGTTCTTTGGATTGTATTCTACTACAATCTGTTCGAGCCCTTTAGGTGCTCCCGACAATAGGTCTCCTTTAGGATACAACCCAGATTGTGTAAGATGACAAGCCTCTGATCCTATCTTCGGATTGTATTCTACTACAATCTGGTCGAGCCCTTTAGGTGCTCTCGACAACATGTCTCCATTAGGATACAACCCAGATTGTGTAGGATATCAAGCCTCAGATCCTTTTATCCTTTCCACCTTAGGATAACCTTTACAGGATTCAAATATAGTCTTCAAGCCAGCAGGATAATTGCTTGCCTTTGGTCTGGCCAGCTCAGGTAGTGTCTCTTCCGGCTGTTTGGTCACACTGGATGTGACTCGGGGCAACAAGATGTTGCCTTCTGCAGGAATAGGAGAGGCAGCAGGGGCAGTAGCTACCTTTTTTGGGCTGCCCTTGTAGTCGCGGTGATGTAAAACTGCGTTCGGCGTCTCTGGCTGGTGTGATTGAAAAGATATTAGTGGTACCATCTTTCATGTTTTGACTATTTTGGAGGGGCTTATTATGGGATTTATTTAGATATGTTCTAGGTGATTGGGAGGGCCCGGTTATAGTTTCCCGGGTTCTTGCCATAGGGGCCTGACGGAGTTTGCAAGGGCGTGACAAGGGAGAAGGTACAAAGGTCGTAATAAGGGAAAATATTGGTGAAGCGGCCGCCTTGTGGTCTGGGGTGGAGGTTCCGCCAATTTGGATGCGTGCGCATCCTGATGTTGTGGCTGTGGGGGTTTGTCCTCTCGTTCCCAGTTCCTTTCGCCACCATGTCGATGTTGGTTGGCAGTGTGGTTATTGCGAGCCTTTCTTATGCTCGCAATTCTCTCTGGTTGCAGGGATATGGTGGCTGTTGTGATGGAGGGTTGGAGATGTTGCTTGGGCTTATTTCCATTACCTCGCATCTTAACTCTGTCATAGGCCTTCTCCAAGTCCATAAAGGCAATTTAACATACACCTTTTGTTGCTTCTCCAGATATTTCTCCACAACACAATTCAGGGTAAAAATCTGATCATCCTCTTCCCTTCCTATAACCGCCCTGCTCGTCACCTATCCATTGCTCCGTTCTCGTTCTCACTCTCTCAATCACTACCCTACTGTACACCTTCCCTACTATGCTTAGAAGACATATTCCTTGGTGGTTACCACACACTCCTCTTTTCCCTTTACCCTTAAATAGGGGGACTATTATGTCTGTCTTCAAGTCATCATGCAGGTGCACTCCCCTTCTCCCATGCTAATTTGCACATTTTCCCTACCCATTCGATCACTATTTCACCACCATACCTCAGCATTTCCCCACACACTCCATCTATTCCTGATGC